>JAVLUZ010000764.1:95446-237258 GCA_036768485.1 Mermis nigrescens | reverse complement strand
AAGTGGACAGTGGAGGACACTCCTACATAATTTTTGTTTCGACGAGTCATTGCTCTGTACTTTTTTACTAAACGAATCCGTTTTAAATGCTATAGATGGAATGCCGAAAAAATGACTGTTGTACCAAATTCATCCTTTTTTCAACCATGACGCAATACATTTATTCAGAAGCCAGCTTTGATCTTTAATAGTACATAAATACCGGCACTATTTTTATTCTATTCACGAATTACATTCGAGTTGCTGCCAATGGTTTACTTGTAGCGAAAAACAATAAAAATAGCTGTTTAAAATATAATGCTGTGATTTCTTCAGGTACCGAGAGAAATTTGTAGCCTTAATTGCATACTCATACGTGTGTATACTCCTCAGATTTCTTCTTAGATCGATAGTGAATAAATTTTAATGGAGACCAACTAATTGATTAAAAAATCTGAATAAACTGTTTACTTTCAAGTACCTATTAATAATTTCGTAGTTTATAACTACTTTGAGAATAAATTAAAAAGTGGCGCATGTACAAAAGTGGTCCCAATAAGTCTTTGTACATTTTGTGCTGTGCAAATTTTTGTGTACTAAAAGTATGGTACAGTAGCGCTTTTAGTGAGGTAAAACAAGGTTTTTTCGACTTTAGGTAGTGTATTTTTAGCTAATTTTGGGTGTTTCTAGTCGAGGAAAACTACTAAAAATCGTCTAAAAACGGCGCGAGAGCGCCGAAAAATTCCTGGTCTAAATGCATTTTCTGTCGTTTTAAAGAAATATAGAACAAACAATTACTCATTTCGCGCCGAAAATTTTTGGGAATTTTAGATTTTTTTACAGATTTTTTGCCTTCTCAAAAATTTTTGTACATATACAACGATGGTCCCGAAAAAGTCTTTTCTGTACATCGGGAAAAATCTGTGCCGATACAAAGCAACCGTGCTGGAAAATTCTTGAAAAATTGTCCAGATATTTACAATATGACATACTGATAGCGTAAAACATAATTTGCAGCATATTGAATAATTCGATAAGCATTTGTAGACAAATTATGTATCCTTAGTCATACTTATTCTTCTTCACCTACACGGTTTTAAAATGGCGCACAAAAAATCAAAATTTTAGTTGGTCCGCTAACAACGGAAATTGTCGTTACAGATGCGAGCAAGGCAAATCGTGGTACTACATGTAAAATAAAACTCAGCTTACTGATCCACGGATGCTTTAATGCTTTATCCATTGTCATTCTTTCTCGAGAATAAAAAGTTTGTGCAAAATCTTAAATCAATATGTTCAATTAGATTAAAAAAATGACATGATAGCGATACACTGAAAATAAATCATGGACAAAAGATCCAGTAACAATGAATCAAAGACAAGTTTGTAAATTTAGTTTATGGTATTGATGTATTATGATTGTGCTAGTTACGATTGTAGTGATGTATTATGACTAGAGATCATCATACCTGGGCGCGAGGATTTGGGGGGTGTGCAACCCCCCAGAACGCAAAATACCAACCATAATTCAATTTTTGAATTTTTTTGTTTTTAGCGATTTTTTGATGCCATTGGATAGTGCACGATGAGACTCGAGAAAAAATTGTGTTTTTTCGCCAAACGACGACTTTTCAAGACCATTTTTCGACCTTTGAAAATTTTTTCAACCCCCCTCCCACCACACCAGAATTTTTCACCTCTCTCGGAATTTCGGCACTCCCCACCTATGGCTACACACCCCTTTGTGCTACATTTTAGGTTAAAGCTATTGGCTGATATCAAGACAAAGCTCTAGGACCAACTTCAATAAATAGATAAAAATCTCCCCTTTCGGACTATGTAAAAAATTAAGGCCAGCTGCTAACGGTTCGTGTGCTATTATTGGAGCTTTGTTGTGTACCATACTCTGACATTGTTTTAGCTTGCCAAAAGCTTCGCCGGTTTTGTCATCAACATACTCACCTTTTTTGATAGTATGGACTTTTTGCACCTAGTAGGACGTGTATTCACTCTAGGGGCTCAACCATTATGTGTTAATTAATCTTTTGACTGCATATCGTATTCACAAAAAGGGTACTTGCATGTATTCAGTAATGAGAGACAACGCTGAAAACTCTGGGATTTCAACATATCAAAGTGATCGTTGCAAAGAAATCGCCCTAGCACACGAAAATGCTGGGGCACCTAGATAAAACTTTTATGCAAGTTTAAACAAAGACATGCAGTGATCTAAGTAATGCAGCAGGTCTTAAATTCTATCGTCCATTATTGCCTAAGTTGTGTTTCAACGCCAGAGTGTTGCCTTTTTCATGGCCCATCCTGCTTGCATAACATAATCATGGCGATCAGAGAGCAACTGAAGCATTTTTTGCTTTAAATTTGCTAAGTCAGTAAAATCTTACCTTAGAATTCGAAGAATTTAATTTTGAATAATTATTTGATATTTTTAATTTTGATTGACAAAAACGAATTAATTCGCTTTATTATAACAAAATCCGAACTTCTAAAGTTTAAATTTCATAATCACTTTATAATGTGCTCTAGCCTGTGGGCCGCATTTTCACCAAAAATGTAACAATTCTCATGAGGGCGTGACATTGAACAAGCTTGGTCCAATGGTGATAGGATTTTCCTGGGGGGTTGGTGCTGCAAGTTTTTCCAACACGGTAAGAAAAATAAGTCCTAAAACCGGCTTTCACACGTGCTTTGAGTAACGTTTTTTGCCGTTTTTTGTCGTTTATTTGTAATCAAAATAATTTCACGAGTGCCCGTACTTCGCAAAAAATTTCAAAATTTCAAAGGAATTTTATGCGAAAGTGCTTATATCTCTTAAACTTTGATGGCTAAAACCGGGCGCAAAAATACAGGTAAATTGGTTAAATTTCGAGCGTAAATGACTTTTAAAGACTTTAATTGCTCCATTATTTCCTGCATTGGTGCATTAAGAACAAAGCATATTGAAGCGTTTACCACTAAAGCGCAAATTATGCTAAAATGGAAGAAAAGTACAAAAATGTGCATACCCGAGCACTTCAAAGAAAGTGAATAAATGTAATAAATACGTATAATCTGGAACAAAGCGCCAGAAAATTTGAGAAATTACGAGTAATTCGATGATTAAAAATCATTGCAGTACATATTCATCATTTTGCCGCCAAATATTTTTTTGGTTATTGGGAGGGGCGCCCCTCCCAGCTTAATCCGCCCCTGGCTAGGTTGTGATTTACAAGAAACAAGACAGTTCTTTGCAAGCCTGATGATGAGAAAAATGTAAACCGAAGATATCCCCTGTTCTCCAGCAATCAAAGAGCGATTGTATTAAAAATGCAGGATCTGTCGCATCATCGGATCTGTTTACTATCTTCAATCGTTTCATTTGATATTGCACTTCATAACACCATCCACGAAAGTAATTGCAAATATGTAAGTATTTGTCTTGGAGTAAAATTTAAAAGCCCATATTGGGCTTCCCCTCGCTGTAAAGATGTAAATTAACCGCAAATAATTTTGACGCCTTCGCAGAATTTGTCAAATCCGTTTAAAATGACAGTAAATTTGACTAATCTTTTGGATTCTAACAGGTTTTTGAACTTTTTACTTTTTATGTTTCAGGCCAATCATGCATGTTTAGGCCAATCATGCATGTTTGGTGCATGCTGATGAATATTGGAATCGAGTCGTTATAAGCTCAATTTTCTCTTTATCGAGTTGAGTGGCTTTCTTCAATGAGCTTCTAAGCTATTCGAGAAATTCCGCAAACTTATGTGAAATGCTGCTGATAATACTTTTTAACGAAATTTTGATCAAAAATTTAAATTAGGTTAATGATTCTCTACTGAAAAAATCGTCTTAGTGCCTAGCATTGACTGTATCACGTAATTCTTTATTCAGGTTCAAATCAAATTAATCAATATTTTTGATGGAAATTCTCAGGTGTATTTAGACAATGCATCGGGCTTCACTTAAGACTTTGAGGCACATTAGGAATTGAAATGTTTAGCCCAAAAATATTTTCGTAAATATCATTTTTGCATTTAAAAGCAACATTGGCAACTCGTCAAAAACACCATTTCTAACGCAAAAAGTTATACCTTTGGTCCTTTATCAATAGTTCAGTGATAAAATCCTGCGCCTCGGGCGAAGTGCTATTCCACGTATTGCTTGGAGACTCTACTTCGGCATAGAAAATATTCTCGAAATTTCTTTTAGAAGCTGCATGGTAAGGGAATTTATCACCGGACAACCTGAAATACTATATCTTAGGTAGCACGTTAGCGCGTATGCGTACCACACGTGGGCGTAAGGGGGGGGGGGGGTTTGGGGGGTATGCACCTCCCATAAGTTGGAATACCCCTAAAAATTAAAATACCCACCCCCCATAATTCAATTTTTTGAAAACTTTTTGTGCTTTTTTAGCAATTTTTTGATGCCATTAGATAGTGCTCGATGAGAAACGCCGAAAAATAGTATTTTTTCACCTTTGAAAATTTTCCACCCCTAAATTTTTCACCCCACGGAATTTCGGTGCTGCCCACCTATGATGCGTACCCAAAAAAAATGCCCCCCTCACAGCTATGATGGGACATCTCTGGGAATTTCCGTTTTTAAAAGATAGACAATAATTAATTTGATGCCCCTCTTTTTAACTTTTGTTTACATTCAATACTGAGATAATAATGAGCGATTAAAGTGTAATCAAAAAAATTAAATAATTTGCGGAGGACAATTTTTCGAAAATATTAATCTTGTTGACTTTAAATTCAGGAATCCAGGTTTAAAATTTTTACACTCAATGCTTCATGCACAAAAGTGTAAAGTAAACGGTTTTACAGTTTGTCGGTGGTAAAGGTTATTAAAGTTTGTTTGTATTCTGTTCACCTAATTGGTTTTAAAATGTATAGGCTTAAAAATTTAAGAGGGACGTCTTTTTTATTCCAAAGAATGATAGTTGTAAGATAATAAGCTGTTTAGTGTAAAGAGTGTAGGGCGAAATACATTTTCTTTTCCTAGCTTCTCCAGCTTAATAGGCGGAAACTTATTACCTATTATGCGGGGATGTACTCTGTCCTTAGTGTTACACATCCCACTTTTTTGTCTTTTCATTAAATATTGCGTTGCCAATGCAGGTTTCAAAGTTTACACTGAATTTTATTTTCGTCCAGAGCATTGTGGAAGGTAAATTTTTTAAGCCCATAATGTTGGAATTACGAATCTGTGTTTAAATAGTGTTTATATCAGCTGGTTATCCAGCTATAAAGCAAAAGGTGCGAATTTGTTAGTGCCAACACCATAATTTAGGTATATGTTTACAACCTACTTGTTTCAATTTGCTAATTTAGACTTGTTTCTGATAAATAATCCTTATTATTCGCTCACATGCAATATTTCTGGAGTTTCAGAAACTTTACCGTTGAGACCTGGGGGCGAAAAAACTACTTTTGATTATACATTTGCAGTAAAAGATAGTGAGGGTGACTTAAACATTGCACTTAATTTGATCCATCAAAGTTGAATATGAAGTTAATTATAGGGTTTAAAGTTACTTATTAAAAGCTGCTTTTTATCGAAAGTTTTTAAAAGATGGATAATAAAAAAACTCGATGCGGCTTTTTTACTCAATACCGAATTTGTGATGCGCGTGTAAAGTTTTTGGCGTAACGTTATAACATAAAGCGAATTTTGAAATTGGTTTATTCTGCAGCTAGTAAACAACTCTCTGAAACTTTACACTCTAGTAGATGGTGTAAAAACAGATATTGTCTAAGATTTCGCTGCCAACTTTGCCGCTCATAAGTTAAGATAAATTGAATGAATTAGAAATGATGTACCTTCTAAGGGCTAAACGTCGCAGGTAAATGCGTTTAAAAAAGCAATATTGAGTTATTTATGGGGGCGTAAAATTCGAAATCATGGGTATAAAATGAGCGAAAAACACGTTTTTCTTCATCTTGATTAATAAATATCTCAAATATTTTGTGGAACAAAGTTTTTCATATACAAACGTACTGCAATTCAAAGGCTAAAAACTAGCCCAAATCGAATCTCTTTACACTCAATGAGGAATTAGGTTCATATGTGGTGGATGGTGAAAAACAAGTTTTTGTCCGTTTTTGTTCGCCACTTTCTCCATGTAAGTCAGGAGAGGTTAGAATAGAATAAAAATAAAGCACTCTCTGAGGGCCACGTCAGCAAGTTGCGTTTGTTTACATCAATATTTAGCTTTTTCGGGAGGTGTAAAGTCGAAAATTGGGTGTGTCAAACGTGTTTCTGTCTTGAATTTTTCTGCCAACTTCTCGATAATGAGTCTGAACATATATCCGGTCTGAAAATGTACCAGAAATCAAACGCGATACGCCAGTTGGGCCCGTTTGTTTACAGTCAACAGTGACGTAAAGCGGTTACATCTAATATTTACCTGTCTTCTAGGTCATTGAGAAGACTTAATTTTATATATATGTTCATCGTAATATTAAAGTAATATCCAAATTACAAATAAAAGTAAAATCTTCTTTAAACTATAAAATGTTGTAAAGTTTAGACTGCAGACCAACCGTTGTTCTAGAGCCTTGCGGAGACTTTATTTTTTGTCAAAATGTTTTACGTAACGTCAGAATTAATAATCTGATTGTTATTCTTCTCTACATGCAGTAGTTGTATTAGATTTGCACTATTATTTTATTGTCAATGTGTCGTTTATACTAATCATTTATTTTACTACTAGAGCACTGCAAAACATGAATTTTTTCCGGAATATGTTCCACAAGCTTCGGTTTACGAATCTGACTATGATTTCTCAATATCCAGTTTTTATGTAAAGTTTACACTTAAAATTTAATTTAATTTTATAGCGTTGCAGGAGCCTAATCTTTTCAAAATGTTTTATGTAACGTCAGAGTTACGAATCTGGGCGTATGTGTTCCTTGCATCAAATATTTGCATTAACTTTACGCTGCAAAATCTTTACTCTGTTTAATTAAATTAAGGTTTATTTGTCTAAAAGATAATGCCGATGTCCAGAACAATGTTGTGCTCCGCCGTTCTTGAACTGCTGTCAATTATTGTGGCTATGCTGCTGTATGTCTTTACTGACTGATTTACTCAAATCATGCTAATTAAAAGCAGGGTACTAGCATAGAAAAATGCTCCCATGGAAGAAAAGAAGACGAATATACTCTAGGATTACGGATTGATTATGGATGCAGAACGCAGGGGACTAGGATTAAAGCTACCTATGCATGATGCCCAGAAGTCGCCAATATCTGCTAAAAATCAGACTTTCTCTAAGCAACGCGAAAAATCGAAGTATATTCTGCGGTCTCTGAAGAATGATGTAGCCTTCTTCAAATAATTTTCAAGGCTTCACATAAGAGTGTATGAACATAACCTAAAACGTATCATTTTTTGTAAATTGCTTGCAAGTACGTGTACCGCTGACTTTGCTTCGTCATCGTGATTGATAGAAAACAAACTGCAATTGTGTTTAAAGCTGTTTTATTTTATCATGAGCATTTTAGCAAGCAAACCCGGCGTCAATTGTTTGTGCACACAATCTTTGTTGGGTTAGTAAAGCTTACCTACATGTAGGATGTTTCACGATAAGCTTAATTGTTTCCTGCTTTAAAAACAACAATTTCTATGATTGTCTTGAATTCATCATGTTTGCCGTTTCATTCAGTTGGCTTACAAAGTCGCTCATAGTTTACTCCATCTAATTTTCCATAGGATGCTGTATAACTATCTTGCTACTTTTCCAATCGCTTTTTTGTGTTTTAATAGTTTATGTCGGAATCTGCGGACCGCAAAATATTTTTCGATTTTTTGCGTTGCTTACAGAAAATCTGATTTTTAACAGATTTTGCGACTTTAAGAGCATATATATCGGTAGCTTTTCCCTGGGCCCTCCTTTTTAAATCCTAAATAATCCGTAATCCCAAGTATGTTTGTCTTGTTTGTTCCATTGGAGCATTTTTTCTTTGCTGTACAAATAGTCCCTCATCGATATCGAATTTCTCTGGTAATATATAACAATAAATTCAATTAAATGTCAATGAAGAATTTTTTCGTTTTAGCATATCACTATCTAAGTTTCCGTCTTACTATTTTGTAATGCTGCCTTGATTTGCACGTTATTCTTATTCTCTCGCTTTAAGTCAAAGTGATCACTTCTTTTAAACGAATGAGTTATTTCTGTTAATTATCTAGCTAAGGAAATGTAAATCCGTTTTTCCAGGCCGCAGAATATTCGCGCACTTCGATTTTTTGCGTTGCTTAGCGAAAGTCTAATTTTTACGAATTCTTATAACTTTCACACGCATAGGTGACTTTTGTTCTAGTCTCCTTTCTTTTATATCTTTAATAATTCGCGATCCAAAGTATATTCGTCCTTTTTTGTCGAAAAAGGACAAATATACTTGGAAATTCGCATTATTGAGGACATAAAAGATAGTGGACTAAGAAAAAGTCAGCCAATGCATGCAAAAACTAATCTGCTAAAAAAATTAACTTTTTCCAAGCCATGCAACAATCAACGCATATTCTTTAGGCTGTAGATAAAAAACATAAACATTGCGTTATCCAAATAGAAGTGATCACTTTGAATTAAACAAAGAACAAATCTTCCGGATTATTAACTTTTGGTGCAATAAAAAATCTAGATAACGCCGCAAAGGGCGCTAAATTGTGACAAAGACTAAACACGCGCATTAACAATTTAGCACTGATGCGTAAGGCAAGACTAATAATTGATGGCGCGTTAGCGCTTACCTATTTGAATACCGTCTAAGATACATATATGAGCATACGTAGGCAGCAAGAGCATTCTGGGGGGGGGTGCAAGATTTTCTGCAGGCCAAAAAATGGCCCTAAAAATGGTGGTATGGCGATAAAAACACCATTTTTCGACGTTTCTCATCAAGCACTATCCATTGGCATCAAAAAAATTGCGAAAAAAAACGAAAACAAACTTCCAAAAATTGAATTCTGGGAGGGTATTTTGATTTCTGAGGGGTATTTTGGTTCCTGGGGGGTGCATACCCCCAAACCCCCACGCCCAGGTGTGCATATGAGCCTCCCCTACAGCTGTATACTCATTTTGACGTGAAGCGTTAAAATTTTTGAAAATTTCAGAACTTTTAAATTTTTTAACTTCCCTAAAAGTGTCTGTACATGTAAAAAGAACGGTCCCGAAAAGTCTTTGTACATCGGGAAAAAGCTTGGCCTAATATGAACAAACCGCGATCTGGAGGTGTAAAAAGTAAACTCTGTGGTAAAAAAGTAAAAAAACATGTTTTTGCCCTTTTTTTGTCAGCCAGCTTCTCCGGTTATGCATCGGGTTGTACGGACTATTCCAAAAAAACTGAGTACGTTTTGGCGCTTACACACCGCAATTGGTCGCATTGCTCTATACTCAGTGCTGAGTTTTTTGGAGATGTAAAGTACCAGCTCTTGGGTGAAAAAGAAAAAGTTTTAGGAATTATTGGTAACTTCTCAGATTATGAATCGGGATGTCCGGACTAATGTAAAAATAATAAACGTCTTGAGGTTACACATCGCAGTTGGATGCGTTTCCTTACACTCAACATTGAATTACTCCTGGAGATGTAAAGTCCTGATTCTAGTTGAAGCAGCGCCAGAATTCTGGGAGGGGGTCAGGTCAGGATGAGGTAAATCGCCAAAAATGTTACTAAAAATACGCCTGATTGTGGTCATAACTACTGGGAGTTAGTTTGTACTCGATAGAGGTAGTAATTTACATTAAAAGTTTATTTAGTTCCCAGCGTGATGTTGGGGGTCAATTTTGTTGAAAATGTTATCCGTAACATTAGGATTACATTGAAAGAGTGTTGGCGACTAATCGAGCTGAAGAGCTGCCTGCAATGCTTTATTTTAACTAATTTGATCAATATTTGCAATTCTGCCTACGTACGAGTATTTATTTGATTTCTACAATGGGTAAAAGAAATCGCGCTTCGAAAAATATCGATGTCAGCTCACGTTCCAGGTCACCATCGCGGACGTCTAACTGCTGCACTTAGCGCTGCAAATGAAAATTCTGCCGATTATGTTATTTGCTACAATTTAGTCACTGATGACGATACTGCTCTATTATGTGATTTTTGTGAGCACTGGGGTCATACTTCTTGTTTAAACGTTGACGATCATGACTGATGAACCTTACTCAAAGACCGATTCTACTTTCTTTTTGCTTCCATTGTAGAGCGATTGTGAAAAATATTCGCATATTGAACAACGCTTAGATAATTTTGCCACTCCGCTTACTGACTATCAAAATAAAATCGATCAGTTTTGCATTCTGTGTCGTCTGGTTTTTTTAAATATATACGATTCATTAAGCTCAATAGCATTTTTTATTTTTTTGAAAAGTGAATTATTTTCAGAGTGACAGTGTAAAGAGTGTAAAGAATGACGAGGGTAAAAAAAACGCATTTTAGTCGAGTTCTCGACTTGTTTATGGCTGCAAAATTCTTTGTATAAAAAATCCCCCGAGAATCTATTTATTGAAATGTACTACGGCTCAAGGGCTACCTCTTGGTTTAACTGCAAAACTTTCTTAAACGGTAAGCGGAGTCAGATCTAGGGGCTCAAACTTTGAACTTTAGTGAATGGTTCAAAGAAGAGATTTTGTCTCGGATTTATCTGTCAATTTTTTTCGGTTATGGAAGTCGGGACAAATTGAATAAAACAAAATTAAAATTCGTTTTGGCGGGCTACACGTTGCAGCAAATTCCGTTTGAAAAAGCTTAATATTGAGTCATTTCTGGAGGTGTAAAGCTCGAAATCAGGGGTGTAACATGGGGTAAAAACGCGCTTTTCCCCTTTTTTGATTGGTCACTATCTCAAGAATATTTCGCGGGACAGAAGTCTCCAAGATGCAAACGTACTACAATTCTATAGGGCTACAATCTGGCTTCAACCGAATCTCTTTACACTCAATGGGGAGTTGGTTCATATTTTTAAAGTTTACAATGTGGTGTATGGTGGAAAAAAACGTTTTTGTCCCTTATTTTTGTTCACCAGTTTCACCGTTTAGAAGTCGTAATTAGTCGAGTAGGATAATAATAAAGTACTTTCTAAGGGGTATACGTCACATCAAATTGTCTTTATAGCAATATTGAACTTTTACGGGAGGTGTAAAGTCAAAAATCAGGTGTGTTAAAGGTTTTCTGTCTTGTTTTTTCTGACAACTTCTCCGCATATAAGTCTAAACATGATCAAAAGTCTAGAAATATACGAGGGGTCAAACGTGATATGTCAGTTGGGCGCGTTTGTTTACTTTCAACAGTGATGTAATGTGGTTTACATCTAATATTTATTTTGATCAAAAGATCAAAGTAATAACAAATCACGAATCCAACTAAAATCTTATTTGGGCGCTCAGTAATTGCGTAAATTTTACACTGAAAATTGACGTGAGTTCTAGAGCGTTGCGGAAGCTTAATTTTTTCAAAATGTGCTACATGTAACGTCGGAACTACGAAACTGACTGTTAGTCTTCTCTACACCCAGTAGTTGTGTAATGTCTACACTATTCATTTATTTTTGATGTGTACAGTTTACACTACAAATTTGGTGATACTTCCAGAGCATTGCAGAGCACGAACTTTTTTCAAAATATGTCCCGAAAGGTCAGGTGTGTGGAGTTAACACTTAAAATTAAATTTAGTTTTAGAGTATTAATTTTTAAAATGTTCTATGTAACGTTAGGATTGCAAATTCGAATGCAAGTATTCTTTACACCCAGTAGTTGTGTAAAATTTATGCTGAAAACATTTGATCAGTTTAAATAAGGCAAGGTTGTCTTGTTTTAAAAAGATAATGCAGATCTTCAGACTAATATTATTTTCCGCGTACTTGAACTGCTGTCATTGCTGTGGTATGTCACTGTATTTGTTTACTGAGTTACTTAATCCAAATCATGCGAAAATTAAAAATAGGGTACTAGCAGAGAAAAATGCCCCGATGGAACAAAAAGGACGAAATACTTGGAATTACGCATCAGTAAGGACATAAAAGGAGGGGATCATTAGGGAAAAGTTACCTCATGTACATATGCGTGTGAAAGTTGTAAGTATCCACTAAACATACGACTTCCGCTGAAGAACACGAAAGATCGAAGTGCACATTTTGCGTCTTCTAAAAAAGCGCACCTTCACAAAACCTATTCACTGATTCACAAAAAGAGATAATAAGGAAGCTTTCGTGCGCTTTAATAATCGATTTAGTTACTTATCAATACCAAATTATTCTTATAATATCTAGCTAAGATTTAATTAATCGTCAATGACTGAATAATGAATTATGACAAGCACACCATCTTGTTAATACGTAGCTACCATATAGCAATGCGTGTCATGCTAGCATAAGAATGCACGTGGTGTCGTTTTTTGGTTGAAGTGATCGCTTCTCTTTTAGGAATAAGCTGTTCATGTTATTTATTTTTACATCGGAAGTCCCTTCCACACGGTGGACGTGAGGGAGGGGGTATACAGCCCTTCAGAAACCAAAATACCACCCCCCAAAAAACCAAAATACTCTTCAGAATTCTCTTTTTTTGTTTTTTTTTTGGCAATTTTTTGATGCCAATAGATAGTGCTTTCGGTGAAAAACGTTGAAAAGATGGTGTTTTTTCGCCATAGCACAATTTTTTAAGGCCATTTTTTACGTTTGAAAAATCTTCCACACCCCCTCAGAATTTTGATGCTACCCACTCCATGGTCTCTTCTGCAGGCCGCAGAATATACTTCGATTTTTTTGCGTTTTTCAGCGGAAGTCGTATTTTTAGTGGATTCTTACAATTTTCACAGGTAACTTTTGCCTAGTCCCCTCCTTTTATGTCCTTAATGATGCCTAATTCCAAGTAGGTATATTCTTCCTTTTTGTTCAATCGGAGCATTTTCCCTTGCTAGTGAGAGAGGCTGTTTTAACCCACAAACTAAAAACCTAGCTGCCCCTGCGTAAAGTCCCAGCCCAGTGCGCTTAAAGTGTTAAAACAAATAATATCTATACGATGGAAAAAAGGTCAAAACAAATTTTCGAATTGTTTTCTGGCTTTTCTACGACATAATTACATACATACCTATTGCACTGCAAGTTTTTAGTTTAGCAGCGTAATACAAAAATGTGATAGGGTGTCAACCACACATGGGCGTGGGGGGTTTGGGGGTATGCAGCCCCAGAACTTGAAATACCCCCCAGAAATCAAAATACCCCCACCCCTAGAAAATTTTTTTTTGCTTTTCTAGCAATTTTTTGATGCCATTGGATAGTGCTCGATGAGAAACGTCGAAAAATGGTGTTTTTCGCCATACAACCACTTTTAAGACCATTTTTGGAACCTTTGAAAATTTTTCACCCACAGAACAGTTTTTTTTACCACAGTATCTTTCTTCTATTCATGCTACCTGTGTCTTATCCATTAATAAAAAAGCAGAAACAGTCACTTTTATTTGAAATTGTGCCGTCTCTTGTGTTGCTGCATTGCAGAAATGTTGTCAAAACTCACTAAAAGCTAAAAATTAACACTAAAAAATTTGCCGTCTACAGGATAATAATGCTCGTATTTATAATAAAGCATCAACCCGCTTTTCATAGCTTTTCAGAAAAGTAGTTTAATTTCATTTCATTTCTAAGAAAAATCACTCATGGACCTTTGGAAAATGAATTTAGTCTGTATTTCTTGTTGTCTTCTCCTCTCAAACTCTCACCTGCCATCTCATCAGAAATTTAGAGGCAGCAGCAGGGAAAAGCTAAACGCTTTATTCTAAACAGCCTGGGCCTCTCATCACTGTATATTACTAAGCAAAAATAGTCCATCAACACAGCCCAGCCACTCAAAACCTTGTAACAAAGCAGCATTTATTCCATCTCAAAATGCCTCCAGCTCCACCATATAGAAATTTAACCCAAACTGGCATTATGGCACCACTCCATATAGTATCTGCATCCATTCTTCATTTAATATCTTTGGAAACGGGTAAATATTTCTGAATTCGAGGACATATGCAGCATTCTCAGAAACATATTTTATTTACTACAAAGGAGCCGTCACAGCATGCATCAATCTTTCATAGAGCAGAATTCTGAAACACTCTGTTTGTTATATTCATGCGATAACTGCTGCCAATCTTTGAAACGGGATGTTGGAGCTAATAAAAGTCACTAAGAAGCATTCACTCATTCTTCTCTGTGTTTGTTTCAATTAACATTTAAACATTTATTCTCAATCAGAAACGTCATTGCTGTGTGTGTGTGCTGAAACTTCCATCATTCCTTTGTAGTGAAGTGTGAGAATGTACTGACAGTAGATGAGATAGCATTATCATACTAAGCATCTTCTGATGTGTAATAAACCTGGTGATTTGAAATTGGACTTTATCTGTGCTGAAAGATTCCTGAACGAGGAAAAGCTCACAGCTCATATGTTATGACGCCGATTGACCACATGTCAGTGCTAAAGGAGGAATTTCCGGAATCGTCGTAAACTTCGGGTGCACAATACGGAAATGTATAACCTTGAGGTGATCTGTTGTCGGATTTAATGTCAAAGGAAACGCCAAAGTCGATAATTTTGAGTTCAAATCGGTCAAGCGACATGAATACAATGTTTTGCGGCTATAAAAATATCGTAATACCGTAGACAAGTATATATGTATGTGCGGTCCAGACCATACATACACAGCATGAGAATTCTGGTAGGGAAGTCAGGCCCAGAAAATTTTTAAAAAGTGTCTTTTTGGGGCTAAAAACGATGGGTGCACGTCAAAAACACCGTTTTTTACGTTTCTGACAATACTCGTTGTTTCTAAAACATAAAAACGTAAAAAATTTCCGAAAAAAATTCGAAAAAAATTGAGTAATGTGAACAAAATATAGTCAAAAAATGTGTATATAGCGCGAAGCGCTCGAGAATTTGAGACTTGAACCAAAAATGAGCTGAAACGCTTTAAAAAGCACGCTTTTTGCAGGTTTTACAAAAAATCGACAATTATGGGGGGAGGGTCGCAGCCATTTTGCAGTGGGAGTCAGTTGCCATTTTAGAAGGGGTCTGAACCACACCTTGGCGTGGGAGCTTTGGGGGGTATGCACCCTCTGAGGAACCGAAATACTGCCCCCCACCCAGAAATCAAAATACCCCCCCCCCAGAATTCAATTTTTGAAAATTTTTCTTTTTTTTTGCAATTTTTTGATGCCAATGGATAGTGCTCGATAAGAAACGTCGAAAAATTGTGTTATTTCGTCATATCACCATTTTTAAGGCCATTTTTGACCTTTGAAAAATCCTGCATCCCCTCCAGAATTTTCTACCTGCTCAAGTGTGGTCCAAACCCCCTATTTCTCCACTAAGAACACGTATGGTTCAGACCAGATATGCACGTGGGAAATTTGGGAAGAGGTCTATTCAAGCCCCGCTCAGAATAAAATTGTGGAAAAGTTTTTGGAGAAAATGAGGCAAAATGAAGGCCGAAAATGGATGAAAATTGAAAATTTTCTACATAAGTGCCATAAATTGACCAGAAACTGTATATTAAGGTAGTTTTAACGCTATTTTGGCGCTTACATCAGCTTTTGAGGTAATTTTGACCCACAACACTCAATTTTAGACTTTTTAGAACGCCCGACTTTCGCCGCAGGTCGGCCATAATGTGCATCTATAGTCCAGACCAGACATGCACGTAGAGGTTGGAAATGAAAATGACAAAATGGGAAATTTTCTGTGAAAAACAAGGCAATATAATACCTAAAAATGGAAAAATCAAAAGT
Source organism: Mermis nigrescens (assembly GCA_036768485.1). Classification (NCBI taxonomy): domain Eukaryota; kingdom Metazoa; phylum Nematoda; class Enoplea; order Mermithida; family Mermithidae; genus Mermis; species Mermis nigrescens. Next base: position 221,499 of record JAVLUZ010000764.1, on the reverse strand, counting down.
TTTCTACAAATTGATTGCAATTGACTAGAAGTTGTAGATTTTAGGTTATTTTAGATTTAAACCAGTTTGAGGTTATTTTGGCTTAATAAAGCTTTCTGGCTGACCCCTAAACTGGTTGTGCCTCAGACCAGGCAGTGCATCTATAGGTTAACCCAGCCATTGCCGGTCACAAGCCCGGATGAGAAATGGGGAGTGTTGGTTCCCGTGGCGACGGAACCGTCAAATTAGCCAAGAAACCAATGGCAGGACAACAATTACAGAGCTTTAATACAGTTAGCGCAAACGGCTTAACTGCTGCGTTGGGAGTAACTGGGCTCCCTCCGAAAAATGGATTACCAGCTAAATGGAAAATTTTTAATGCAAAAGACGTTCTCAACCTTGCAACCTGTATATTCGCTCAGGCAGCCAAGCCGGCAAATGGACCTTTTAGCCGATGAACTAGACAAATTCAAAATCGATTTAGCCATAATCACAGAAGCCAGACTCCCTGGATATGGGGAACGCACTGTTTTAACACCTAGTCATTCTACTAGCTTTCAACTATATTACTCTGGCAGCGACAGCTTTAATAGAGGTATAGCTTTCATGCTAAAAAGTAGTTTGAAGAAATTCGTCACCTGTTTCCAACCGATCTCAGACCGAATTGCTGTGCTGGAACTTGCTGGGCTGATACCAACAGCCATCATCGGGGTATATGCCCCTACTGATGTCAGCAATGATGCTGACAAGGATATTTTTTACGACAAACTGCAGTACACTCTGAATCAATATCAAGGAGGGAACCATATGGTCATAATCTGTGGAGATCTCAACGCACAAACAGGGTCCAATCGTTTCGGCTGGGAAGGTAGTCTCGGCCCATTCGGTTGTGGAACCTCTAATGACAATGGTTTACGCCTCCTTTCATTCGCCAGTTATAACAAATTCGTCGCGTGTAACACATGGTTTCAGCATCCTATACACCACAGGCTGACTTGGTTCTCAAACAACGGTAGAGATCACAGTATGTTGGACTATTTTCTTATACATAAAAGATTTCAGAGTGCTATCCAGGATGTCAGAGTAATGCGAGGAGCTTCCATTGGATCGGACCATCACCTCGTTCGAGCTAAGTTTAAACTCCACCTGAAAGCACATAAAATTACACGACCTATCCCTACTATGGATTATACCTGCTTAGCCGACCCTGCCAAACAAGCCCAATTTCAAATTCTATTACGCAACCGTTTTACCCCACTCATAGCCACAGACATCAACGAAAACTGGAATGCAACTAAAACTCCCATTATAGAATCATTAAAGGAAATTTGCCCCATAAAGAAAAGAAAAATCAAACCTTGGATTTCTAGACAACACCTTAAAATTGGTCGAAGAACGCGCCAAGATAAAAAACACTAACCACAAACTTTATCTGTACCTGAACCGTCAAATCAAGCACCAACTGAAAGAAGACAAAGACATTTGGTGGAACACAAAGGCTCAGGAAATGGAGTCGGCTAGCAGAAAATATGACATACGCCTTCTTTACAACACCCTAAGGAGCTGCAACGGAAAATTTAAGGCGACAACATCAAACGTTAAAGATCAAAATGATGCCCAAATAAAAACACTTGAAGGAAAATTAGAAAGATGGAGGGAGCACTTTAGCATGCTCCTTAACCGACCACATCCGGCTACTCAAGATCTACAGCTATTACAAAATGCTGAGCTAGAATTCGCAAGCGAAACAACTGACCATCCGCCAACTGAGGAAGAAATCAGAACTGCAATCAAACGAATGAAAAATAGAAAAGCGCCAGGCATTGATGCAATTCCAGTAGAAGCACTAAAATCCGGTGGTGAGGTAATTGTCGCCCAGCTAACGAGCTTGTACACCTCCATTTGGAATGAAGCTGATGTGCCACAAGATTCTAAGGATGCCATAATAATACCAATACACAAAAAAGGAGATCCGGCTAACTGCAAAAACTACAGAGGCATAAGCCTACTGTCAACATTGGCAAAGCTACTGACCTCTATTATCCGATCCAGGCTGCTTAAAACAAGAGAAGCAAATTGTAGAGAAGAACAAGCTGGATTTAGACCAGGGAGAGGATGCACTGACAATTTGTTTACGCTACGACAAACTGCTGAAATACGACTACGTTGTAAAAAAGAAACCTGTATGGTTTTTGTTGACTTCTCTTGCGCATTTGATAGTGTAGACCACCAATCGCTATGGTGCGCCCTCAAGGCCGAAACCGTACCATGTGCTACACTCAACATATTAAAAGCCTTTTATGAAGGTGGTACAAGCCGAGTTAAATATCTGGGAAACACATCATCACCATTCTCAATAACAACAGGCGTTAAACAAGGATGTATAATATCGCCAATGCTTTTCAATGTGGCCATGGACTGGATACTCAACAAAACGTTCAAGGATAGGCCTGGCGTCCAAATGGGGAAAAACTTTAACATCACAGATTTGGCATACGCAGATGATATTGTATTTTTAACTGATACAATTCAAGAGGCCCAAGAAACTCTGACTGACATGGCAAATATTGCCAGCACAATTGGTTTAACTATTAACATTGAAAAAACCAAATTTATCAACATTGGCATCCAACAGGCTGCGATAACTTTAAACAACAACCCAGTCGAGGAGGTGAACGCTTTTAAATATCAAGGGTCCATCTTAGATAGCCAGAGCGTAGCAGCCACAAAGGATGTCAAAAGTCGTATTGGTCTGGCCTCTGCTGCTTTTGCATCTTTAAAAAAATGCCTGTGGGGTCAGCAGGCCATAGCAAAGTCGACAAAAATGTGAATTACGTACCATATTATTATACGGCTCAGAATCATGGACAGTTCTCAAAAGAGACCTAAATTTACTGGAACGATTTCAACTTCGTTGCCTACATAACATACTACATCTTACGCTGAGAGATCGATGGAAAAACGAGGACGTTCTATGCACTAGCCAATACCAAACCACAATACATACACACATTAAAAGACAACGACTTAAATGGTTCGGTCATGTGAGTCGAATGGAGAACTTTAGACTACCGTTCCAATGCTTAACAGCTGATAGACCAACAAATTGGAAAATCGCAAGAAACGCTCCAAAAAAACATGGTTGAATCAGGTCGCACAAGACCTCCAACCACTACATTTTTCATTAACCGATGCTTTGAAAGCCGCCCTAAATCGTAATCAATGGCGTGGAATGATACGAGACGTCCTGCCCTTGGCCTCCACAACGTGGTTCTCATTGCCCTACAGAAGATGACATCATCGTTTATGGAGATTAAGTCAAGTAAGTAAGTCATCTATGGGTTGTAACATACGTGAACAGCAATCAAATTCTGGAGATATGGGGAGTAAAACTGCAAAAACGCATTTAAAATTCAATTATGGGCTACAGGATTCTGTGGGAGCATTTAAGATTCCGGAGTCTAAAACCCTTAAGCCCATTTGTGGTCTATAGTTTATGGGCTCAAAGAAGAACGGTGAAAATTTTACGTATAGAACTAGAGGCACAATTTAGACGCAATAGATAAGAATTAACTTTTTTGCAGAAACTGACTCATTATCGCACCAAAATATTGTTTTGTACGAAACATTTGTTCAAATATCAAATTTTAATTTAGAACTCAATTTAATTTAGTTCATTCCCAATTCTTAATTAAATGAAATAGCGATTTTTGGGTTAAAATGGCTAATTTTTCTGCTCAAGTCAGGGTTCCGCCCCCCCTTAGGGGTACCGCCCCCCCCCCCCTTAGGAAAATCTCAGATCCGTCACTGTTCCCCGCCACATACTTGTCTAATGAAAACTGTTTTACCCTATTGGTAGCCTCGTAAACTCACCAAAAATGAATAATTTCAGTAATATTTAGGCACAGAGAATTGAATCGTGCTCTACTGTCTCTAAATAGGAATATTAGCAGCCTGTACTTAAAATTACCCATGTTACTTAGGATAAATTAATTTTTTATTCCATACCTTCCCACTTTTACTGCGCCCTTTTAAGAAGTTTGTACGATTCTGTTATAGGTTCTTGCAAGATTTTATCATTATATTGCCACTTCGTGGCAATTTTTTGCCTGTTTCCGGCTTGTGTGGGCTTGAGCATTCAATTTTTCTAGAAAAAAATTTTTATGAAAAAGTATGACTTGAGGTTAATTTGGAATTAATGATGGTGGTTTTTGAGTTGATTCTTATGCCTGGTTCTTTCTCTGATCTTTTGATCGTCACCAAGAGCGTAGCCAGGGATCACATGGGCATATGCCCCTGAAATTTTTCTAGAAATTGCTGCGGAAGGTGAAAAGGCAAATAAAAGGAAAATACGAACATTCAAATCAGCTATTTCGCCGACATGCAAGAGTTAAAAATTCTAAGACGAGATATCAAGCTATTTTAAACGAGGGTGTAAATGGCCATAAGTTTTGGCCAAAGTTAACGAAAAAGCAATTAAAAATGGCTAATTCAATAAATTTCATCAATAATTGAATAAATTAATAAATTTGTTAAAATGTTGTTTGATAAATTTAAAAATTTGAAATTTTTAATAAATTTAAACAATAATTGATTTATTGCTGCTGAATAGACGTTTGTTAAAATGTGGTGCAATCTTTTTTCTCTAAAGTTTATGGTCAAGCTTCTTAATTTTTAAAAATTTTCCACTATAATAAAAAATTCCCCACGGGGCATAAAATCGTTTTTTTCAGATTTTCGCCGTTTTCTATATTTTATAAAATTTAATTGGTAACTAATTTTTTCCTTCATTTTTTCATGCATTTTTGACGAGTATTTCCGAATCGACACCACATTTACTCGCTTTATTTGACTTAATTGAGATTAATTCCTGCAGCGCCAAATATTATTCATAGCGGACATTATGAATCGTATTTTGCCAGATTAAGCCGTCAATAGTTAGTCGGATTATTTTTGATCTGAAAGTCTGATTCATTCGATTCTCCCTGCAACAGCATATTTTTAAATTTGCTCAGGGGGTGGCAAATTTACCCTACTTTGAAGTGTAACTTTGCCTAACCACTTCTATATAAATTATTCGATGTTGTAGCCTCTTTGAGTAAAATAATTGTATGGAATGCATTAAACAACTCGTTGTTTATGTTTTGGCAAAATTACGGTATCTAGAAATTGGTACATGATAAGTTATACTTGGAAAAAGCCAAAAAATATGGCAAAGAAACCCAGATCGACGGTACATAATGTTAGGTACAACTGCACGTAATCTCAGAAAACAATACGTGAAAATCGTTCATATTTTTACTCTCCGTCACCAAAATGGCCCGTTTTATGACAATAGAAAAAAACATTATTAAAATAATAAAAGTAATAGAGTCGTTCGATTTTACGAAACTAAAATGGGTTAAGACCATACCTGGGCGGGGGGGGGTCGGAGTTATGCAGTGCATCCCTAGAAAAAATACCCCTACCCCCAGAATTTAATTTTTGAAAATTTTTGTCGTTTTTTTCGCAATTTTTTGATGCCAATGGATAGTGCTCGATCAGAAACGTTGAAAAATGGAGTTTTTTCGCCATACCACCATTTTTGAAGCCATTTTTTGATCTTTGAAAAATCTTGCACCCCCGCCCCCCAAATTTTGGTGCCACCCACCTATGGTTAAGGACACCTTCAGTGTTAAACTTGCTTTCAGATCCCTATGCACGATACCTCTTTCATGCATATGCTGCACTCCTTTCAAAATCTGCCTGATAATTTGCTTGGCTTGAGTTTCGTTTAATTTGTTCTTTGTTATATATTCGTGAAGGTCGCCACCTTTACCTCTGACAAACAGGATATCAGCATAAAAATCAGGTTCAAAAAAAACAATGAGTATGTAGATGTCTCAATTAACGTAGTAGGTGCATCTTATCAGATTAGACTAGAAAATAGGCGCCTCGCTTCCACACTTGCTTAATAAGATAAGATTAAATCAATTCAAGAATGATTCTTTCCACAAATGTCTCACAAGCTACAAATTGGATTGAAGTACAAATACGAATTAGCAATGGATTTTGTTTGGACCCGTACCCGACCGAAAACCGTTCCGTGCTAACCACGTTGTCCTCACAATGAATACAACATTAACAAAATTATAAAAATACATACAAATTTTATTAACCCTCTCTAATGCTTCAAAGCGCGAGCTCCTTGCAACCGTAACTTAGCCAACTTTGTCCTAGCAACAATTTCCAAGTTCCATTTCGTTTCCTTCCGAAAACTCGAAAACACGATCTCTTTGGACTTTTCTCAAAAATTTTTTATTTCCTTTAATATTCACTAAAACTTCCTTGTCCTATATTTTACCTTTTAAACCCTGGTTCGATTCCACTAATAGCAGGATAAAAAGGCAAACCGTGACTTTTCACGATAAGAAGCTGACCTATAATCAACTCAACTAACCATTTCACCTGTTCTCAGGGCCGGTCCCAGGAATTTTTTGGGGGTTAACCCACATTATTATATTATGTTATATATGTACAACAAAAAAGGACTATTAAATTATGTAAATTTACTACGAAATCAATGATCTACATATATATTTTAGAGCTGGAAAAAGCTTTACTAAGTAGAGGAATAATGATTTTATGAATTTTCTCCTATGTTAGAAGGTTTAGCGTAACATACTGTAGTACTTCAAAGAATTTGATGAGACAAACGTTCATTCATGCACAAGTTAAGAGTAATGCAACAACCATTTCATGGTGCTTAGAGTGTGCGGCTATGGTTAAGCAGTCAGTTTTAATAAAATGCGGCGCGAAGCGCAAAAATTTTGAAGAATTGTATATAAAATTTGCGTAAAAAAAGTTTAAAATCCATTCGCACTAATGGCTGCTATGTTCGTAGAGCGAATGTCTTTAGTCTGCACAATGTAGACATTTTTTACTAAAATCCGGCGCGAAGTGCCGAGCTTTTTAAAGCATTTCTGACGAAATAATGCTTTAAAAGCTTAGAATCCTGTTGAACTGATGCAAAGTCGACTTAGTAGTGTTGGCTCGCTTAAAGCTATATCGACAATTTCAGTCAAATAATGGCGCAAAGCGCCGAAAATTTTAAAGAATGTTTGAATAAAAATGCTTAAGAATCCTGCATACCTTGCCACCGCGGCAACAATTTCATAAAGCAAAGAATGTTTGTCTAAAGTTAAGTATGTAGACACAAATTTAATAAATGTCTGGCGCGAAGCGCTAAAACTTTTCAAGGAAGTTCCGATAAAATTTGTTTAAAAGTTCAGAATCCTATTGCCCTAATGCAAAGACTACTGCGTGGCATTTAGAGTGCGCGCCTAAAAAGCTATATAGACGATTTTAATAATAAAATATGGCGCAAGCCCCTAAAATTTAAAAAAATATTTGATGAAATAATCTTAGAAAGACATAGAATCCTGCCTGTGTCTTTGCTACAATAATTTCATAAGGCTAAAAAACAGGATCCTATTGCATTGAGGGCAAAGACAGTTTCGTAGTGTTTAGAATGAGATCCTGTAGCCGAATGAACAATTTCATAGAATGCGGCGCGGAACGCCGAAAAATTTTGAGAATTTTAGCGGAAACATGCGTTACAAAAAGTTCGAAATCTTAGTGAGATTGCCTATGCAAAATCAGAGTGAAATACGTTTTTTTGTACGAGCCTCTTTGTGCATATACAAAGATCTCGGAAAAATCTTTTTACGAGGGAAAATTTTTATGTACCTTGTTATAATAGAGATATAATATTACGCATTTTTACATACTACTAGTCTGTTATCCGCCGAAGAGAACCGCACGCATCACAAAAAGTGTGACTTCGTCCTAAATTTAGTTTGTGGTTGAATTTACACATAAGACTCAGACTCAAGCTAAAATAGCTTGTGCTACACAGTCATAAATAAAACATCGACTGCAATGTGCTGCTTGATCTGAAAATAGCCACCAATTTGCTTATGAATTCAATAGAACACTAAGATAACAAAGTCAATTTTATCGTCAGACTGCAGAATACAGTGCAAAATTGTTAAATATTTTATTTTAAGCATAAAGTCTTTATAAAACAGTGTGAAAGATAAAACTGCAGAAAATGTTGTTAAATTTACATAAATTGTTCGACACGATTAGCTAGCTTCGAGCATAAAACGGGAGTGCGGAAAGTTTCGAAATTTAAACTTTTTATAACACTTACACGGATGCCTCAAAGGTGCACTACTATGTATGATACAACCATACCTGAACGTGAAGGGGTTTGGGGGTATGCACGCCCAGAAACCAAAATACCCACCAGAATTCAATTTTTTGAAATTTTTTTCGCAATTTTTTGAAGCTAATGGATAGTTTTTGATGAGAAACGTTGAAAATGGTGGTTTCCCGTCATACCATTATTTTTAGGACAATTTTTTTGGCTCCTGAAAAATCTTGCCCTCCTAGAATCTTGGTGCTGCCACCTATGATTCTCACTCATTCGCCTCATCTACATTGCAATTTTGTATGCGCCTTTGAACATATCAAGCAAAAATACTATTTTTTTTATAGAATCTATGTAGCTGAGCTTCGATTTCTAACCCCGCCAACTACGATTTTTCCATCGAGAGAATGGACTCATGGGTCATGGTCATAGGTGGGCAGCAAGAAAATTCTGGGGGGGGTTGCAAGATTTTTCAAGGTCAAAAAATGGCCTTAAAAATGGTGGTATGGCGAAAAAACACCATATTTTGACTTTTCTCATTGAATCACTATCCATTGCTCATCAAAAGAATTACGAAAAAAACGAAGAAAGTTTCGAAAATTAGTGTGGGGGGTATTTTAGTTCTGTTGGTTGTTGCTGGTTTCGCGGGGTTGCATACACCCCAAACCCTTCCCCACTCAATTGGTGGTCAGTGAGTAAGGTAAAAATTAAAAATAAAGTAGATAAAGTAGATAAAAATGAATAAGGATGATTCATTAATTTATAGTCTGTTTCCTAAGTTTGGGCATAGAGTTTTAAGAATTCTCCTTGACCGCAAGCCCGCAGATCACAATACATCGCTATATCAGACCAATGCTATAATCGCAATCTGTCAGCCTTTTCTCGGATTTTTAAAACGTATGTGTGATTTTAAAACAAACATGTGTGAGACGGACTATGATGAGCAATTTGCTCTGGCTTGTTTGAAAGATGACGCAAATTAAATAATTGCAAAAATGGGTGAGCTGTTTTCTAACAAGACTAAATTGGTCAAATTACGATTTTTCCATAATCGTTATACAGCTAACAGGATTAACTTACAGTTCCATCACAAGTACAATTTCATCGATGCGCTCATCGTCAATAGCAAAGGAAGTTTCGTTGAGTGCATCATCATCATAAACTATTGCAAACGCTTCGTGTAGTTGAATTATGTTTGTATGGTTGAGCTGTTTCATAATTTGATATGTACACAACATCGTTTACATCTTCAATAAATTTGGCAGCCCATGTTAGGTTACTGGATTTCTCGATATACTCGGACACAGATGCGTATTTCTTTATGCTTATAAATTTTGTATGGGAATATTTAGCCAAAAAGTCACTCGGCAAATGTGAATCAGCCTAGAAATGGTGATATGGTACTAAGATGAAAATTATGCGGATTGAAAAGACCATGGACCTACATGTTTGACCAATTGTTAAAAAACGTTTATTCATATTACATACTCGCATTGAGTGTAGTTGTTTAACGAAATTAATTACAATATACTCACTTTACTAATTATGGGGTAATTATTCATAATGATTAATTGGTTAGATCGAATTTGAAAAGTAATTGCAACTATAATTTTTCTTAATTATCACAACTCAAAGCCGATTTTCCTTTATTCATAGTATTATAAGGCTAATAATAATAGGAATAAATAAGAATATAATAATAATAATAATAATAATAATTTTAATGATATTAATAATAATAATAATAATAATAATAATAATAATAATAATAATAATAATAATAATAATAATAATAATAATATTGTGTTTTGATCGATGAATATAAAATGCTCTTTCTCTTCCCAAACAGAATGGACATTTGTATGGCTTAAAATTGCATACGTCGCACATGTAACTCTCACCAAAGCGTTATTCAATTCCGATCTAAATGAAAAATGCAGATATGCACTTGTACTAAGGACTAAAAGAAAGTTAATTGTTATTTCAGAAAAAGCCATAAGGGTCAAAAGTCATTTGAAATGTCTACGTTCGTTGAGCCTTTGATGCATGTAACATGCATTTGCAAAAGCTGAGTACTTTTGCTGAAAAATCTACGAATAAATCATAGGTAGCGCGATGGCACTACCTATAGCCTGCACTCGGCATCCTTTTTTCTTATATGTTTATCACAGCGAGTGCGAAATTTGTGTCCCCCTCAAAGCAACAACGGCACACACCTAGGAGGTGCGGCTTTTTAAATCGAATAAATAATTGAAAAATTCGATGCTGGTGTTGTTTTTTTTTGTCTAAACTTAATACCGAGTTAGCAACGAGTGTGTAAAGTGTAAACCGAAAAAATCAAATTATTTGCGGAGGGCCAATTTTTGACCCCTGGAGTTCGTAGATTACGAATGTGATCCTAAAATTTCTTTACACTCAATGGTTGTTACACAAAAGTATAAAGTATACGCGTTTTTTATTCTTTGCGTGTCCTTCAGCTTATCTAGCTCAATTTTGGTTTCTGTGCAGTCCAATCAATTTTATAATGTAAGAAGGGTTGCAGTATCTCAAAACCCAATTTTTTTCTCTTTCAGCGCAATATTTCTCGATCTGTGATCGTTTTAGAGTCAAAGGGTTCGAGACAAAAACATAATAATTTCTCAAGAAACTCCCGCTAAGTAGGCGATAACATGCAAATTATGCTTAAAATGTGCACTGACCTTAGCGTTACAGATCCTAGTTTATTTTGTTACTATACAACAATATTGCGTTATTAGCACAAGTGTAGAGTTTACGCCGTGAAGCACTTTTCCGCCCAAAGCATTGGGCATCAAGCAATTTGCGGAGGGCGAATTTTTTTGAAAAAGTTGCCCCTAGAGTTGTAGATTACGAATCTGACCTTAAAATTGCTGTACACTCAATAGTTGTTGCAGAGAAGTGTAAAGTATACGGGTTTACTGTGCTAGCGTGTCCTAAAGCTTATCTAACTCAATTTTTGTTTCTGTGCAGTCCAATTGGTTTTATAATGTAGAGGGCTACAAATTCTCAAATCTTAAAGTTTATTTACTCTTTTAGCGCAATATTTCTCGATCTGTGATCGTTTTGGTGTAAAAGGGTTCGAGACAAAAAACGAAATTTCTCCAAGAAACTCCGCTAACAGGCGGAACATGCTAATTATGCTTAAAATGTGCCCTAAACTTAGCATTACAGATCCTAGTTTATTTTGTTTCTATAATCCAATATTGCGTTATTAGCACAAGTGCAAAGTTTACAATGAGAAGCGCTTTTCCGCCAAGAGCATTGGGTATTAAACAATTTGTGGAGGCTAATTTTTTCTTGAAAAAAGTTGCCCCTGAGTTATAGATTACGAATCTGACCTTAAAATTGCTTTACACTCAATAGTTGTTGCTCAGAAGTGTAAAGTATACGGGTTTTTTACTGTTAGCGTGTCCTAAAGCTTATATAACTCAATTTTTGTTTCTGTGCAGTCCAATTGGTTTTATAATGTTGAGGGCTACGAATTCTCAAATTCATAATTTATTTCTCTATTAAAAGCAATATTTCTTGATCTGTGATCATTTTAGTGTAAAGAGTTCGAGACGAAAAAAATTTCTTCAGCTACTTGCACACCTTGGCGCTGCCCACTTATGGATATATGGCCTGGAGTATTGAATAAAAGAGGGTAACTAGCAAAGAAAAATGCTCCGATGGAGCAAAAAACGTAAATCTACTTGAGTTTCTTCATTGTTAAGGATGTAAAAGGAGGGAATTAGGGAAATTTTCCTGTATGCGCAGAAGCCATAGGAATGTTCTAAACAGTTAGACTTCCCATAAAGAACGCAAAAATCGAAGTATATTCTGCGGCCTGTGAAAAATGAGGGTGTAGTCACAAAACGTTTTTTAGTGTTTCGCAAAGAGCATTGAAGACACTTTCATGACTATTCAATAATAAATGTATTATTTATTTATTGAAATCTTGACCTTCCACAATGCTCTGGAGTAAAAGATAATAAATAGTGTAAACTTTACACCGTCATGGCCAACTCAATACTTTTCATGAAAAACCACAAAAAATTTCTTAAAATTTTCAAAATAAAGTAATCAAAATACTCGCCATCGTAATCGGAATAACTACGGAAAATCTGCAGAAGCGCGCATAGGCCGCAGAATATACTTTTATTTTTGCGTTGTTTAAGGAAGTCTAACTGTTTAGCACATTCCTATGGCTTCTGTGCATATAGGAAATCTTCTCTAGTCCCCTCCTTTTACATCCTTAACAATGGTGAAATTCAAGTATATTTACCTTTTTCGCTCCGTCGGAGAATTTTTCTTTGCTAGTACAAAATCTCTTTAAATGGTCTATGTATCAATAAATTGCAATCATTAACTACTCGACTCGAGTTCATCTTCTGATTCAAAATTTAGGATGCTAAAGAAAAGATTTAATATTTTTTTCATAATAATAAATAATAGTTTACACGTAGATATCTACATATTTTTTATTCACAGGTTATTTAATTTTCTGATTACTGATTGTCGCATTTACTAATTTAATTCTCGTTTTATCGTTGTTCCCCGATTTATCGTAATCTTACAATTTAATACTTTTTTACAAAGTTTATCTTTTCAATCACCTTCGGTACTTCAGCTATTGCTTTTTCTTTCTAGCATGGAACGGTGCATTACTAAAATTATCATGAGAACGTGTTTTATTTCAATTGGTGTAATGCAAAATTAAAAATTAGCAAATTAAGAGTGCAACTTGCATTTTATTATATAAAAATTTCAATGCTTATAAAGTATGAATGCGTAAAAGTCGTTCGGAATGTTCAAGAAATGGTGCAGGCTGCAGATGCGATTAAGCTCGCGCCATCACAATAACTTGTTTGTTTTTTCTTATTCTAAAATTCCCGTCCCAACTAGACATGCACATGGGGAGAAAATGGAGGTCTATAGACCCCCAGAATTAAAAATGGGGAATTTTCTCGAAAAAGTGAGACAAAATGAAATCTAAATATGGATTAAAATTAGAAATTTCCGTCAAAAGTGCATCGGAATCGACCAGAAACTGTTAAATAGCCCAGCTTTAGGGCTTCTTAAGCATTTATACCAGTTTTGAGCTCATTAGACCCCACAGAGCTCTATTTTTGACCCGCAACCCCTGAACCGGCTGACTCCCACCCCGCTGACCATGATTCCGACTAACATCTAGGCTGTTGTGAGTTGATGTTTAGTTTAACGAAATTAGTACTGTCAAATTCTGGACAGGAAGTCCAAAATTTTTTGAAAAATGTCTAAAAATTGCTGAAAATGAAGTGCAAAAACACATTTTTCGACTTTGTAAAACACATTTCTCGGTTTTTTTCGTTGTGCTCTTTAAATCCATTGGCATAAGAAAAAATCGTGGAACAGCAATAAAAATATAGTGCATTTTCGGGGTCTCCTAAGTTCTCGAAAGTTCAGACCCCGCAGGTTCGTATACATCTTACCAGCCGGCAGCCACCCTGCGGAGCGGTCAAACCCCCTCTTCCCAGAAAGGCGCATGATGCTCACCACACGTGGGCATAGGGGTTTGGGGGTATGCACCACCCAGAAGTTCGAATACCCCCCAGAAACCAAAATACCCTCATCAGAATTCAAATTTAACATTTTATTTGTTTTTTTCGCAATTTTTTGATGCCAATGGATAGTGCTCGATGGGAAACGTTGAAAATGGTGTTTTTTCGCCGTACCACCATTTCTAATTCCATTTTTTGACCTTTGAAAAGTCCTGCACCCCTGCTAGAATTTTCGTGCTGCCCACCTATGATGCTCACCACACCTGGGCGTGGGGGGGTTTGGGGGTATGCACCCCCAGAAGCCAAAATACCCCCCCAGAAATCAAAATACCCCCCCCCCTCCAGAATTCAAATTTAACATTTTATTTGTTTTTTTCGCAATTTTTTGATGCCAATGGATAGTGCTTGATGAGAAACGTCGAAAAATGGTGTTTTTATCGCCATACCACCATTTTTAAGGCCATTTTTTGACCTTCAAAAAAATCTTGCACACCCCCCCCCAGAATTTTCTTGCTGCCCACGTATGATGCTCACCAATCAGTAATTTATCGACGTTTGAAACCATTTCAATCGGCGAAATCTATGACTTGGCTTGGTTAAGTTACATCTGTATTTCATGGTTAAAGATGCACCACGTTACATAAAAAGATATATTTCTCGATGTAAATATAAATTGCGTATTTCCTTCCGTTTAAAAAATAAATTTTCATTCCTTAAGGCAGTCTGAAAGCAATATACGATATAAGCATACGTGTCCTAGAGGTTTAGATACCCAGAATGGCTACTGACTCGAATGGCTGCAATTATCGGAAATGTTAATTTCTCTAAAAATCGCAGAAAGTGTGCTTTTTTAAGCTTATTTTTGGCTTAAGCGCCAAATTTTCGGTGCTTCATGCCATACATGTACTCATTTTTTGACTATTCATTGTTCAATTTATTCGATTCCTTTCCAACTTTTAGTGGCTAAATCGGCTCAAGAACGAGCATCGTAATAAAGTCTAAAATAGTATCCTTTCACGTATTTCTATCATTTCTGAGCCCGAAAAACACTTTATGATAATTCACGGACCTAATCCCCAGAATTTCTGTATTGTACATACATGAATGGATATAGATTACGCTTACCTCATAAAAAAATATGATAATACCCACAATATCGTTGAACTGTTAAATAGCATGGCTGTAGATATGGATCTGGAGGCTCACGATACGAAAAACAGTAGACAACAGCAATACCTGCGATTTGATCTTTCCATATAAATAGGCAGCAAATCATTTTGAGCCAGAAGGCGTTCGGCAAACAATATCGTCAGCGCAATCGTGCTGACATACAAGCGCTGGGATCAGAAATCTCGAAATATGCAATGCATTACCTCGCCCACCTGAGCTGTATAAACGTAATAGGACGCTAACTTTGCTTCTTAGTCAAACAAAATCGTAGCAACTCTCTCATTTTTCACGCAGGCGATCTAGCTTACAGCAAAACAGCGATATAACACCTATGCATTGCCACGTCGATCTCAATGTCGCATGCGAGCTAAAGACTATGCATCGCGTAGGCGCGTGAATCTGTGTAAGACCATTTACAACCAATCCCACTGTCCCAGCACACAACCTCTTTGCTTTGCGCGTTTCGTTTTGTGCTCGGTGGAAAGTCGTCCTTCTTCTACAGTCCATTTCACAAAACCTTGTCCATGCGAGTAGCTTGAAAAGTGGCTTATTGTAGGCAGCCTACAGTAATGAAATATATTATTTACCTAAAACAGAGCTGGCTTATCACTTAGTAACATGAGCACACGTTTTAGCGCAGTTTTGTTATTCAAGCATTAAGCGATAAAACTATTTGCTCTTGAAAAGTAGAAAAGCTATTTTGAGCGGCAGCTGCAGATCAAAAAATGGCGCCAAGTTAGCGCTCCTTTATTTCAAAATAAGGCATACTCACACTCATCCACTTCGATGCCGGGAATGTGTACCATTCACGTGAAAAATGACCGTCAGTTCTAAAATAGATAGCACTCATTTTAAGTCTTAAGGCTCATTCATACTTCGTCCGATCCGACATCGCGCGACACCGCATGTCGCATCCTGTCGAACTCTTGTCGGACAGAGCCGCATGCGGCTCTGTCCGACCAGTGGCGGATCTAGGAATTTCCTAAGGGAGGGGCGGAACCCTGACTTGGGCGGAAAAATTAGCCGTTTCAACCCGAAAATCGCTAAAAATTGCTCAAAAATGCTTAATTTCGCGCACTATTTTGGGCCAATGGGGGAGGCCGCCCTCCCCCCTAAATCCGCCCCTGTGTCCGACACGCGTCCGACAGGATGCGGCATGCAATGCCGCGCAGCATCGCATCGGACATCAGATCCGACTTTCATTCATACTTCATCCGGCTTCTTCCGACTAAAAATCAATATTTTCACCACAACAAACATTGATGTTTTTTATACTATCGCGCAAATTGTGCCACTTGTTCTTGCAAGTTTCAACTGGATTGACATTAAAAAATTTTACTCCAGTCTTGAGTAGCGTCGCCGGTGGGAGGAAGGGGGTTGAAAATACTGCTTCCTTTTACTACTTTTTCATTCATTAAATAAAAATTAAATGCTGAAAGTATCAAAGTTCGTTTCATGCGCCAATTTATTTAAATTTATTTACCGGATAAATTAGGATCAAGGTAAGGACCATGCTGTAAATATTTCAATGTTATAATACAATATTACCAGACACGTAGCTGGCCCTCCTATTTTAGGGGGGACCAAAAGCAAGTTTGGGTGGTCTAAACTAAAAATAGCACAAAATAACGTGTAAAAAGTCCAATATTTCCTGTTTTTTCTGAATTTTTGGGGTCCAGGCCCCCATTCCCCCCACAGCTACGTGCCCGAATATTAAAGTGCACTTTTTTAATTTTACGAAATTTTTCTGGATTCCTCCTGTTCAAAATCCTGGATATACTCTTCATAAACCATACTTCAATCAATAAAAATTAGTTCCGACGCATGAAAATACGTTTATAGAGAGATGAAATAAGATGAATTGACTGCAACAATAAATAGTACAAAATAAACAAGGCGTGCAATGCGCTACATGTCGCACCAATCTTCCTATACGCTGTAGTTTACATTTCATGTGTGTCGGACGGACGAAAGTTGAAACCAACTCAACTTGTCCGTTCCGACAATAAAGTCGCATTGCGACACAGATTATGACATCATGCGCAAAGAAAAGTCGGACGATTGTCGCATGATGTCGGATAATGTCGGACTCATGTCGGAGCGTGTCTGAGCGGATTTGTCAATTTTCGCATTCCGACACCAAATCGGACGGAGTCGGACGAAGTATGAATGCGCCTTTACTTAACTCAAGCAAACTGTAGTCCACGTGAACAACCAGTGTTTTAGCTTAGTCACTAAATGAATAACACAAAATAAAATGGTAGCTTATAACACTAACTGACCATAGAAATCTAGAGCCGACGCCATCAAGTAGCTCGCCGGAAACGGACACCATCTAGCATTGAGAAAAACAGATACCCATGCATTGAAAAAAGTAAAAAATCCTTGGTCGGCCCCCTAAAACGCACTCCTTCCGGAATGCTCTACATTCTACTGCTCGCCGTTATTTCACCCATTGTCCGTCCGTCTTTTACTCTGCACAATTGTCTATCTACGACCAGGCACGTAGGTGGCTGTCCTATTTTGGGGGACAAATAGCAATTTTGGGGGACTAAGCCAAAAAAAGGCCAAAAATAGCACAAAATAACGTTTAAAAAGTCCTAGTTTTCTGATTTTTCTAAATATGGGGGATGGTCCGGACCCCCCATTCCGCCCAGAGCTACGTGCCTGTCTACGACTTTCAATAAAATATATCTTAGTCGACTTAAGGCGCATTCATACTTCGTCCGATTTGGTGTCAGTATGCGAAAATTGACAAAACCGCTCCGGCTCGCTCCGACATGAGTCCGACATAATCCGACATCATGCGACACGCGTCCGACTTTCCTTTGCGCATGACGTCATAATCTGTGTCGCAATGCGACTTTGTTGTCGGAACGGATAAGTTGAGTTTGTTTCAACTTTCGTCCGTCCGACACACATGAAATGTAAAGTACAGCGTATAGGAAGATTGGAGCGACATGTAGCCACACATGGGCGTGGGAGGTAGGGGGTATGCACTTCCCAAAAGTTGAAATACCCCTCCCCCCAGAAATCAAAATACCCCCCAAAATTCAATTTTCGAAAATTTCTTGCTTTTTTAGTGATTTTTTGATGCCATTGGATAGTGCTCGATGAGAAACGTCGAAAAATGGTGTTTTTTCGCCATACAACCACTTTTAAGACCATTTTTTGACCTTTGAAAATTTTTCCACCCCCTCCCAGAATTTTGGTGCTGCCCACCTATGCATGTAGCGCATTGCACTCCTTGTTTTGTACTATTACATTTTTGAAGCTTTAAATCTTTGATTAATCTGCTGCTCTGTACTAGTCGTATAAAAGCGCTGTGGCATTCCGTGTCTCGTTTATTTTGTACTATTTATTGTTGCAGTCAATTCATTTTATTTCATCTCTCTATAAGCGTATTTTTATGCGTCGGAACTAATTTTTATTGATTGAAGTATGGTTTATGAAAATATATACAGGATTTTGAACAGGAGGAATACAGAAAACTTTCGTAAAATTTAAAAAAGTGCACTTCAATGTTGTATTATAACGTTAAAATATGTACAGCATGGTCCGTCTCTTGATCCTAATTTATCCTTTAAATAAGTTTAAATAAATTGGCGCATGAAACGAATTTTGATACTTTCAGCATTTAATTCTTAATTAATACATGAAAAATAGTGAAAGGCAGCAGCATTTTTAATACCCTTCCTCCCACGGCGACGCCACTGAAGATTGAAGTGAAATTTTTTAACGTCAACTCAGTTGAAACTTGCAAGAACAGGTGGCACAATTTGCGCGATAGTATAAAAACATCAATGTTTGTTGCGATGTAAACATTGTTTTTTAGTCGGAAGAAGCCGGATGAAGTATGAATGAAAGTCGGATCCGATGTCTGATGCGACGCTGCGCGGAGCCGCATGCCGCATTTTGTCGTACGCGTATCGCACACTGCCGCATGCGGCTCTGTCCGACAAGAGTCCGACAGGGTGTGGCATGCGGTGCCGCGCGACGTCGGATCGGACGAAGTATGAATGAGCCTTTACTGCAGCAGACAGCCTCATTCAGCAACGGACAACATTATACATTCCATATCCCACAATTTTTTACACTACTCTAATACAATTTAGCATAGCAAAATTTCATATGCTTATCAGTTGCTATGCACAGTATCGTGATTTTGGTTTAAGTGTAAACCGCTTTTGTAATCGATTTGCGTTGGTTAAAAGTTGTGATCCATGCACAAGGTTCCGCGAAGAAATAGTAGGAAGCGCGTTAGCGCGTATCTATAATATACTTGGCTACCCCTAAATACACCTGGGCGTGGGGGGTTTGGGGGTATGCACCCTCCCTTTCCGAGAAACCAAAATACCCCCCCATTTTCCAATTTTTATATTTTTTTTTGTTTTTTTCGCAATTTTTTGATGCCAATAGATAGTGCTCGATGAGAAACGTTGAAAAATGGTGTTTTCCGCCATACCACCATTTTTAAGGCCGGTTTTTGACCTTTGAAAAATCCTGCACTTTCCAGAATTCTAGTGCCGCCCACCTCTGCCCCTAAAAGTGACTCCTCCTACAGCTATAATGGGGCACACGTATAGTCGGTTTGACAAAACCTTGTGTATGGATCTAACTTCTTCATTCCGTGTAAATTGATTACAGAAGTGCTGTTAACTAAAGCGGCATTCACCTTACTTTGCAATTTTGCACAGCAATTGGTAAGCATATTAAATTATACTATGCAAAATTGTATTACGGTTAGCTGCCTAGAAACCACTTTTGTAGCTGCTCGCTGGATCGCTGAAAATTGATTTCCATGCACAAGGTTTAGTGCAATTTATTATAGGAGGTGCGGTTTTTTTGAAAGATGGATAATAAAAAAATTCACAGCCCATTTTTAAATTACTTTACACTCAATGCTCAAGTAGTGTGATGAGCGTGTAAAATTTACACAAAAAATCCAAATCGCTATATATCGTATGTACGACTATTGCTTGCGGAGGGCCAATTTCTTTAAAATATTGCGCATAATTTGTAAGAAGTTACGAATCTGTACTTAAAATTTTTGCTTACGTATTGGCTCTTATCCTACAGTAAGACAAACGTTGATTTATAGTCTGTTTCACACAACTTCGATCATAAATTTTGAAACTGTCTACGGCAATGAGCTGACAGATTGCGATTATAGCATTGATCTGATATATAAATATCGTAACCATCAACCTACCGTCGACGAAAATTCTTAGAATTCATCCACGAAGTTATGCGAAACAGACTATAATTGCGAGTGATCCCCCAGCTTTGTCAGTTTACCGAAAGAATCGTAGAACCTTTTTTTCAAAGCGGCTATTTTTTAGTTCGAGTGTCGAATTTGTGGCGCTTGCGCCAAATATTCGAATAATTTCAATTTATAATTAATTAATCAATCAATTAGATCATAAATTAAATTTTAATTAATTATTTACGACTAATCAATTAAAACTCCACTTTTTTCAAATTTTTCAGTGATTTTGTATTCTATAAAGATCGAGCATTGTCCGAAACATAAAAAAACAGTGTTTTCGACGCGCATCCCTCGTTTAATTGCTCGTAAACAGACTATCTATCCGACATGTTTTTTCATAATAAACTTCTTTAATCCTTATTATTTTTCAATGATTTTTTTGTATACAAGGTACAATAGGAAACAAAGTAGCAAGGTTTGATCAGTTTTGCTTATTAATAGTGTAAACTGCAGATATTAGTGTAAACCTTAGCTTTCTGATAGTCTTTCCGTATGCATTTTTCGTTTAACTCACGTCTCAAGCCACTCAAGCAATAAAAGATGATGCATTGAATTCTGAGTATCTGGATGCTTCCGCTTTTGCATCACAGAGTAGCTCCAGACTGATCAACAGCTCGCTGTGCCGTAGCAAAGCAATATTTGACTCAAAAGTGCTCTATCTTTCGGAAAAGCGTTGATCGAAACCACAAACTCCGTCGCTAGTGTGCCTAAGCTCCCGACACCACGGAGTATGCGATGTGTGTACACAGCAGAATTTCCAATACATGTAAGTTACGGTTAAAAAATGATACAGTAAGTCTAAGGCAAAGAAATTTCGATTTATATTCAATAATCGACTTCTTGCTTATCAATATCACATTTTTCACGATATATAGCCAATTTTATTAAACATCAATGATTTGGTAATTAAAAGGCTTATTGAATTTGCATCTAATTTGTTTTACATATTATAGTCCTAACTGCTACATATTTTTCTGTTTTATCGTCATTTTGTATTCTATTCAATTTCCGTTTTGTCATTAAGCACTGTTGTCCTGATCGCTCATAATTCTTATGCTTTTTCATTATTTAGTGCTAAATTGTTCTTGCGCGTGCAAAGTCTTAGTCGAAATTACGCGCCCTTGCTGCTTTATCTAGATTTCATTTCATGCACTTAATGTCAATCGTCCGGAAGATTTGTGGTTTTTTAATTCAAAGAGATCGTTTCTATCATGAGTGTAGCGCGTTCCTACTTGGGTACTACCCCTAACACCTGGGTACACACCCCTACAGCAACACAGGGACATTTCTATATTGTTCGGTTTTTCTTGAAATACAGATAATAAAAAATTCAATGCTACTATTTTTTATTTTTTACACTCTTACCTCTAGTGCGTAAAGAACATGTAAAGTTTTACTGTAATGTTATAACAAATAGTTTTCTAAATTTTGTTCGGTAACATTACTTTTCAAACTCAGTTTTGCATTTTAATCAGTCTTTTTTTAAATTAAGAAAATTGACTAAGCTCAAAACGGTTCTTATTCCTTTAAAAAGTTACTTATTTCTTGAGTGGCAGTGTAAATAGTGTAGAGAATCTGAAGCTCAAAAAGCACATTTTGGCTTCTGTTTGTATATCAACAACTCTGCTTATGAGTCACAATAAATTCTATCCGGCAGGAATGTACAACGGCTTAAGGGCTACTTTTGGCTTACCAGCAAATTTTTGTACACTTAATACGGAGTCCGGTATGGGGCTTTAAACTTTACACTATAGTAGATGAAGTAAAAATAAGTTTCTGTCTGAGATTTTTCCTCCAAATTCTGCGGTTATAAGTCAGGACACGTTGAATAAAATTGAAATGGAGTACGTTCCAAGGTCTACATGTTGCAGCAGACTGCGTTCAAAAAATGCAATATCGAGTTATTTATTGGGGTGTGAAGATCGAATTCAGGATTGTAACATTGGGCGAGAAAAAACGTTTCCTTTCCTTTTTTGATTGGTAAATATCTCAAATATTTTGTGGAACAAGTTTTTCAAACACAAATGTACTACAATTCAGAGGCTACAATCTGGCCTAAACCGAATTTCTTTATACTCAATGGGGAGCTACGTTCAGATTTTTAAAATTTACAATGTGGCGTATTGTGGAAAAATACGTTTTTATCCCTTTTCGGTTCGCCACTATCTTCGTTTGGAATTCGGGATAGGCCGAATGTAACAAACATAATGTACTTTCTGATGAGTGCTCGCCAAAACAAATTTATATATATATATATATATATATATATATATATATATATATATATATATATATATATATATATATATATATATATATATATATATATATATATATATATATATATATATATATATTTAGCCTTTTTGGGAGGATTAGAATCAAAAATAGAGGGAGTTGTAAAAGATGTTTCTGTATTGTTTTTCTCTGCCAACTTCTCCGGTAATGAGTCTGGACATGAAGTCCAGTCTTAAAATGTACCAAGCTTGAAACGTCATACTTTACTCCAGTGCGCTTGTTTACATTCAACATTGATGTAAAGTGCTTTACATGTGTAAGAGTCTCACAAAACTGGGCAGACCCGAAGGTCCGCCACTGATCAGTGTTCAGTCGCGTTTGCGAGCTGAACCAGTGCTCAAACAAAAACGAGATCGGCTGAGTTTTATACCCACCTGAAGCATAAACTCACGGATTAACAACACCCGACTGCAGCACTGTTGAAATGGCAGCGTGCAATACCGATCGAATGCAACACCAAGAGAGCAACAGATGGGCTCTATCGATTAGTGAGCATCTCTATCGATAGGTGCATAATGGCCTGGTGAGCGTGGTAGGCATACCGCTATAGCCCGTCTTAGCTCGTCATCATCTTTAATGCCTGTTGGGGTATTATTTTCCCGTCATAGGCGTTTGAACCGGAGTTCAAAAGGCGTTTAACTACTGACAGCACACATGTTATATTCATTTGTCATCAGACCATTATGAATAGTTAATTTTTTCATAAATATTGATCGTTATATCAGAGTGATATCTGAATCAGGAATCCGACTAAAATCTTCGTTACACTCGGTGGTTCTGTAAAGTTTACACTGATAATTAATTTTAGTTCTAGAGCGTCACGAAGCTTAATTTTTTCGAAATGTACTAAGTAAGGTCAGAATTACGAATGTGACAGTTAGTTTTCTATAAAACCAATAGTTGTGCTAAGTGTATACTGTTGAATTATTGTTGATGCGCAAAGTTTACACTACAAAATTATTTTACATTTAGAGCATTGCAAAGCATAAATGCTGTTTAAAATATATCCTGTTAGATTAAGATTACGAATCTGACTGTATGTTTTCTTAACGCCCAGTAGTTGTGTTAAGTTTACACTGAAGATTAACTATAGTTTCAGTGCGGCGTAAAAAGCTTAATTTTTTTCAAAATGTACCATATTATATAACATCAAGATTACGAGTCTAATTGTAAGTGTTTTTTACACCCAGTAGTTATGGTGAAGATGTCTCAATTAAAAATGATAATGTTGCTGTTCAAAATAGTATTGTTTTGCGTGTTGTTGAACTGCTGTAATTATTGTGGCATATTACCGCATGTGTTTACTGACTGATTTACTCAAAACATGCTTATTAAAAGTAGGGTACTATATAGCGAAGAAAGGCTCCGATGGAATTAAAAAGGACGAATATACTTGGAATTACGCATCATTGAGGAAATAAAATTTGGGGACGTGGGAAAACTTACCTATACATGTGTGCACGCAAAAAATCGAAGTATGCACCATCCGAAAAAGCGTGTCTGTACAAAATATTGTACAGTAGCTCAGAAAAAGAGATCATGAGGATGCTTTGATTTTTTTAAAAACTGATTTTTTTCCAGTTGATAAAATTTCGCTTTCAATATAAAACCAATTTTATTTAATTGTCAATGGCTTCGTATGTGAATTTTTGACAAGCACACCATCTTTTTGATTTCTGCCCCATAGTAATGCATATTGCGCTAGCGTAAGAATGCACATCATATTGTTTTTGGTTAAAACGATTGACGGAAGTCGCGGTAACGATTTATACGTGACTTTCACGCGTAAATCGCGCAAATATTTTTTACAGTATGTAGAGTCGTGGGCTAGGAAGAGCGAGTTAAGTACGAGTTTATGGAGACGAATTGCGGGAAGGAATTATCCGCAAATCACCTGAACTAATCACGTATTTCTGTGAGCACTCGATTTATTTGTTGCTCGATTGAGTCAGGTAGCGAATCTATTTTTATGAAGTCACCAGTCGATCTATCTGGAAATCATATGCTTATAGTAACAAGGATTTTGATTTCGGCTAGCGAATTAACTTCTTGCCTAGTGAAAAAACAGACTATAATTCATCATTCTTCATTTGTGTTGACTGTTGTGGAGTAAAGCGATCATTTAAATAATGATGCGAGATACATAAATTATGCAGCTTAGTTATAACGCCTGAGCGTTTTACTGTCAACCAGTATACATCTCTGATTTATCAAAATCAGTGGCTTTATTTGATTATTTCCATTCCATTAATCAAAGTCAAGCTAAAAAGGGAAAAGGATAACTTGAAAATGTATTTTGCTATAGACTGTGCGATTCAGAAAATGCTCATCAAATTTGTATTTAAGTTCTGAGCGTCAAACTGGACGAAGAATTCAGTATTGTTGATATTGTCATCCTAAGCATTTACCTACCTATTTATGTCAGTTGGTTTTGTCGATTGAAACTTTTCTTACAATAAATAACGCAAAAGATTTATATCCCCTATTGTATTGTATTAAATTTGATTCTTCACCTGTAATTTTATCGAATATATTTGGCTCTGCTTGGTGGTGATATTTTGAAAATTTATCTCCTACCTGCGCTCGTGAGGTGCGTTCTAGCCATTTGATTTGAAATTTATTGGGACGAAGTCGATTGAGAAGAAGCAACTGAATTTTAGCTCGTTAATTTACGGAATTTTAGTTAAGAGTTTCAGATCAGTGTTTCAGGTTTGCTTAAGAACGCCTTAGGATTGGATTCAAGCTAGATCAGATCTTTCGAAAAGTAAATACTTAGGTAGGTTTCCTACATGTGCCTATAGCCTTTCAAACGCAAGTCAATTAACGAGTTTTATTTATACTTTAAGGTTAGTAATGGAAGTCGTTGAAGGCGTAGTCACGGAAAGTGAGACGAATGGTGAGAAGAAGCATGAAGTCAGTTGTGGCGAAAGGCTGGGAACCGAAGCCGGGTCAATGGGCTCACAGAGTGGTCCTGACTCGGCGTCGGCTCCCAACCTGGAAGCATGGCGTAATGCTCAAGAAGCATTGCAGCGAGTTATGCCAGTGCCGCAGGAGCAACAACAGCACGAATACCCTCTCAGAATGCAACATCCTGCTTTTTCATTCGGGACGCCGAATTTTGTACAAAATTCGATGTATCAAGCTTACCCTTGGATGTGAGCATTTTTACATCATATCACTGCATTATGTACACAAATGAATGTGTACAATACGGCATAACCTCTCCAGCTTAATCAAAGACGCACAAGGCCAGGATCCGAAGAAGTGCGGAAAGGGGGGGCATTCCAGAAATCGAGGCATTCGGTAGACAAATGAATGGAAATGACCAAAAAGTCTGTCCAAAACACTTTTTGTGGTAAGCTAAAGTTTTTAATATGATTCTGTCACTGATTCTCCTGAAAAAAATTTTTTTCTGATAGATTCGAGGACGCTGAGTCCAGGAAAAAAGCGTTTAGGGGCTGACGAATATTTGTGGAGATAGAGCTCTTCAAACTTTCAAAAAACGTGATTATCAAAATGTTCCTAGGGCTCTATCTCCACAAATATTCGTCAGCCCCCAGAACGGTTTTTGTTCTGACTCAGCGTCCTCGAATCTATCAGGAAAAAGTATTTTCAGGAGAATCGGTGAAAAAAAAATTTTTGAAAAAAATCGCAAAAAAAATTATGCAAAAGCCCCCATTTTTAACATATCTACATTGAAGTTCTGAGGTTAAAAAAGCGTAAAAACACTGTTTTTGAGAAAATTGAGAAAAAACCATAGAAAAAATTCGTAACGGGGTCATTAAAATGTTCTTCCCTGCCATAGTATGCAAAGGTACATATAAATAGACTTGATATTAATTACGTTTTTAGGCTTAGGCATAGATAGTGTATTCACATTGGTGCCAGCTGATGGTCTAAGCCTGAGACAATTTTTGCCCTAATTGTGCCTTAGGCTTTGACCATCAGCTGGCACCAATTTGATATGCACGGCAAGTCCAAAATAATAACCATGATGAATCGAGTACACCCTGCTTCGGCTTTTTTAACGTCAGAACTGTAATGTAGAAATGTTAAAAATGGGGGCTTGCACAAAAAAAGTCTTGAAAAAAACATTATGGAAAAAAATTATGCACAAGCCCCCATTTCTAACATTTCTACATTAAAGTTTTGAGGTTAAAAAAGCGTAAAAACCTTGTCTTTGGGAAAATTGAGACAAAACCATATTAGAAAAAATTCAGACACTTGAGCACATTCAGTCCTGTCGACTGCATCATGTTACGTTTAACGATGATAATATAGAAACTCGTCAATTCGGCATAGGATTTTTAATTTTTTAGACCGTCTTTATACAATTTGAGGCGTTTCTTGGGTAAACAAGACAAAGTTATTAATCCGGGGGAATATTTTGGCATGATTAGGGATATGCCGTGTTCGATTTTTCGGGTTAGGGTTGGGATTTGAATTTCTGAATCCTCGGGTCTGGGGGTTGGGATAATGTTTTCTTGTGTTTGCAACGTACGTATACTGCACAAAGCAGACGCAATATGTCCTTCAAATCTAGTTACATAATCATCCGCATATGTTCAAAGAGCCTTTCAACTGATCTTTTTGATTTACAAAGACAAACAATAGGGAAAATGAACAAAAAAATTTATAAAGAGAAAAAAATTCGACATGTTTTACATGTCTAGCTCAAATTAGAGTGATTTTGGGCGGGCTAGAAGACAAAAACAATAGATAAACGATTAATCCTTGAGTTTACTTGCTCAAAAGTACGCTAAAAATCTGTTTTGGTCGTGTTTTGGACCTACTTCAAGAATTTTCAGTTTTCCCTTTGGGGACCCTTGCGTGTTTCAAAAATTATGTTTTATTTCGGGGGCAAAACCTTTGGTAAATTTTGTTATAAGCCAAGATGTCCGAATGTCTTGCTATTTTACGACAGGAAAAGACGCTAATATTTCGCCTGGGAGATTAATTAAATTATACTATTATTTGTAATAAAAATACGCACGTATGTACTAGGGATGTTCCGGTTCCAGGTTTTTCAAAAAAATCGGTTTCGGTTCCTGTTCCGGTTCTTGGAAAACAAGAATTTCGGTTCCGGTTCCGGTTTCGGTTCTTGCTTAAGTTGGAACCGTCGGTTCCGGTTTCGGTTCTTCAACTAGAGAACCGTCGGTTCCGGTTCCGGTTCTCGGTTCCTGTGTTAAAGTATGTACGCTCTTGATAGCTTGACTTCACCAGAACACGTGAAGATGTAATCGAAAGATAAATTATTCAGGAAGTCGTTTCTATCTGGCAACTGCACGTTCGAATAAGTTTTACCTCTAGTTGACAATTTACTTATTAATCACTGAATATTATCTATGTGTTTGTTAATTGGAGACTTATACGAAATCGAAATGCTTAATTCATGACGAAGATCTGCTGCAATGGTGGAAAGAGAAGTCGAAGAATTTGCCGATTCTCGCGTTTATAGCTAAGCAGTATCTTGCAGCCAGTGGCGGATCTAGGATTTTCCTAAGGGGGCAGTACCCCAACTTTTCCAAAAACAGTCGAAAATAGGTCCAAAAATTTGTCCTTAACGCGCGAAACAGCGTTTTTTTCGGCGTTTTACAATGTATACTTTTACATTAAATCATTTTTGACACAATAGTTTTTCTTAGAATTTTAAAATTTTCGATTCATCAGAATTCTGGCGCGAAGCAGTTTTTTTGTACAAGGTCCGTTTGACATATACAAAGATGATCCCCAAAAGTCTTTATACATTGTGTACACACAAATTTTTGGGTACTATAATATGATACAGTAGCGATTTTAGTATGGTAAAAACAGAGTTGTTCGACTTTTGGTAGTGTATTTCAGCTAATTTATGGGTCTCTAAGGGCAAAAATCACCAAGAATCGTCTTAAAACGGCACGAAGCGCCTATAAATTTGACGTTTTTCCTTTTGAAATGCAGTTTCTGCCAATATAAAGATAAATAGAGCACACAATCAGTCATTTCGACGCGAAGTGCCGTAAATCTCTGCGAATTTTAGACCTTTTTAGTAATTTTTGTCTCTCCAAAAATCTTCGTACATGTACAAAGACGGTCCCGAAAAGTCTTTGCACATCGTGAAAAATCTTTGCCGAAGACAAAAAAACCGTGGCGCGAAGCGCCGGAAATTTTGTGAGATTAAGACGGATAGACGTCAAGAAGCATAATTTACAGCTTGATCTACCGTATTTATAGCATTTGATGCGAAAAATCGAAATTTTTAATTGAAAATAGAAGAAAACTATGGAAAAAAAGCTGTTTCTGCTGCTAAAATTGTTTTGAAACCTACATGAACAGAAAATGGCTTCCAGGTGGCCAAGAAAGTAAATAAATGTCATTAATAGGTATCTCATCCGGCGCGTAGCGCCGAAAAATTTGAGAAATTGAGGGCCAAAAAATAATTGCAAATTGTATATCCATTCTTTATCTCGCCAAATATTTTCGGCAAATTGTGGGGCGGCCCCCGCCCCCTTAGATTCGCCCCTGCTTGCAGCGCGCCAGCTACAAGCGTTCCATCGGAACAGCTGTTCATTTGCACTGGAATCATAACGACCCTCTCAGAAACAGGCTACATGGCGGAAAAGCAGAACGACTGTTATTTTTAAAATATAATTTACCCGGAATAATACTAAGTTTTAGTTTGTAAACTTTTGGGTAATAATAGGTTGAATTGCTGCTTCATGTCTTCACTAGATTTAATGAAGTTCGATTTTTAACTCTAATTTTAAAAAACCGATAACCGACTTCAAAAAGATCGGTTCCGGTTCCGGTTCCGGTTTTAGAATATCAAAAAATCGGTTCTCGGTTCCGGTTCCGGTTCCAAAAATGGTCGGTTCCAGCCGGTTCCGGTTCCGGTTAACCGGCACATCCCTAGTATGTACATGTATCCGTGCTCTAAATCATGTGATATTCCTATCATTTAATAAGCCTATTAATTTATATAGCACTAGTAAATACAGCTTGTTAAGTAGATGTTAGTAAATGAATTGAGAATTAATTACACCTGAAGAAACATGACAAAACTTGTATATAAAAGATGTATTATTTTTAGAAGTTACAGATAATTATTTTATCTAAAACTTGAGAGTATATTATCTACAAAACATGTTGTTTTGAGTTTTTTTTAACCATCTTAACTTGTTACTTGTCCAAAACCTAAAGAACCCGATAAATTTCAGCAAAAGTTTCGGCTTCGGGTACGGGTTCCGCTTTCAATTTCTGGGGTCTTCGGTTTCGGGTTCGGGTTTGCCAAAAACGTGAGGTTTTTAGGTTAGCGTTCGGGTACCCGGCACATCCCTAGACACGATTATTTTTTGGTCAAAAAGAATGTAGAATATATTTCGTAAGCTCAAAATCACCTGTTATTAAATGTCTGTCTGACTCTTCCGGGTATAGTATATATACTTCATCTCCCCTCACCTTATTTCAACGTGTGATCCCGATTTGTGCGCCCGGCACTTTACATTATGGCGATTTTGAGACAGAGTAACCGATTTTTCCAATTTTCGTTTGAAAAAATACACATATTTGCTTCTAAAACAGCAGTCTAGAAAACTGTTCAAAAAAAACCTTTAGCTCCAAATGCCTAAGGGTGAAAACTTGATTTTTTTGGCGATGGCCGATTTTATCTTTCTATGTCAAGATATTTTTCGGTTTTCTGTTCTCCATATTTCCTACTCATAACATCGCGTTATAGTATTATCCGTAACATCAAGCACATAGGGGGTGACACGGGGTATAATTCCTCTGGAGGGTCAGCTGGACAGGTACTGTCTGGCGATTTTGAGCTGATGGAACGTTTTTTTGCATCATTTTTGAGGTCAAATGCAGTAAAAACGTCAGAATTTTTCCGATAAATTTTTGCATTTTTTTCAGTGTACTCTGACCTTGTGCACCTATGATTCTTGAAATAAACTTAAACGTAATTTATCTGAGCCGTTGAAATCATTGTTTCGTGAAGTAGATAAGTGAGTTAGCGCTTATGCTGTTTTAAGTTTGTTTGCTTCCGTTTCTCGTATGAAATGCTGATCTTATTAAACTTAATTCTATTCATACCTGGGCAATGGCTGACGCCATCCATGAAAAAGGTGTCGAACAGTGTAATAAGATGGTTCCTGTGCATGTTTTGCAAACTGATCATGCTATAGTGTATCTAGCATTTCCTTGAATTATCTCCAAAAATTTTCTACCTGTACAAAACATAGCCCCGTCCAAGTTACCCCTTCGCCCCGTCCAACTTTTGGTTCGGCCCGTCCTGGTGATGGGCCGATATGGGGCATTGCCCAGGTGTGATATTTATATATCAATATCGTGCATCGATGTTTAGCAGTGCAGTGAATGCAAGAATAGATCTCTAGCATAACGGCTCAAAATTAGGGGAGGTAGTTGGCCACTTTGAAAGGACAAATTATGTTCAGATTTTTGGCTAAAAACAGCTGAAAAGACACGTAAGAACGGCCTACTTAAACAATAGTTTTTACTCAGAAATCAGGCAAGGTTTAAGTAGAAAAATCTCATCGATTGGGGATAGGGGCCCGACTGGATAGGTGGGGTGCATGCGTCCAGAAGCACTTATAAAATATGTCTGTCATCTCTGTGCGTCATCTATGTGATTTTAGGGTTTTCACGGTCCACATTTTGCAATGTTGTATTCTAGACAAAGAGAGAGCAACCTAACGCCACAAATAGTATGTGTGACGCACTCATCGCTTTAAGCCAAAAGGATACTTTAGAAAAGTCTTAAGCTTCTTCCCCTAAAAATTCTTATTCTGTGCTGTTGCATTTACATATATTGTATGCTAATGCTGCTATTCATACATGTACAGGTTCGTAACCAGGGGGCAGGTGGGGACTCGAGCCCCCTCCCGAAATAGGAAAAAATTTTGATTTTTCACGAGAGTCCCCAAAGCCGACAAATTGAAAATTCCAAAGTGAAGTAAGATGACTGCATGAGCTAGTCAATTCATAACTTTTCGGCGTCTGCCCGCGGAACTATCTCATTTTTTCTATAATGCTTGTCATCTACGAAGCCCAAATGTGACATAGATATATCAAATATGCAGGAATAGTAAATCACCAATTGTTAATGGTCAAGTTATCAATTTCTATGCATTGAAAATAACGAAATTTGACCAAAAATCATGGTTTTTACTGAAAGTTGGGTGGTGCGAGTGTATAACTTGGTCATTAGCACTTCATACTAATCAACGCGAAGACTTTCTGGTTAAAATGCAGCAGGCCCGCATCCAGGATTCGGTCAAGTGGAGGGGGAGGATAAAAAGTGTCATTCTTTAATCGTGCACGAGCCAAAATGTTGAAAAAATACTTCGCATTTTGCGCGAAGCGCCGAAAATTTGATGGTTTTACGACAACGATATTCGATTTTTCCATCTTTCCGTGCATTATCTTAGCCATACATGGACAAACCGTGCAACTTCATTCAACCCGATATCAATGGGAACCGGGTCGGTATCAATGGGAAGAGCTGCCAGTATCAATGAAAAATTTAGAAATTCTGAACAAATAGAAGAAAAATGATGGAATTCACAAAAATGACTCTAAAATCAGTCAATCAACTTGAAAATGGAATTTGAATCTAGGAAAATACATGAAAACCATTTGAAAATCAGCAAATCAACCAATCAATGACTAACCAACTAATAATCAGCCAAACAATCAATAATTAAACAATTAATCACTAGGCAACCAATCAACCAACCAAGCAACCATTTAGTACAAGGACAACCAACCAAATAATGGGCAGACGGTATCAATGGGAAGACCGGCCTTTGCCCATGTATGAACTTACCTTTCAAAAGTTTTTCCGGTCAGGGGCAGCGACGGCTGCCCCGCTCCCTTCAAACACGGCCCTGAAGTGCAGTAATCTTAGCGTGTTTTAACATATTTTTCAGCGAAATTCCAAGAAAATTATCGGCGCTTCGCGCCGAATGTTATACTTATTATCCATATTTAGCTGCAAATGCGCGTTTTAAATAATCCAAAATTAATTCTTATTTGATCTCAAAGCATGTGCTTGCACGTGCACATTGAAATTCAGTTTCGCAAAGTATACAAACAATAGGTTTTGTATCCAAAACCATCAAAAAAAGATTTTTAATTTTTTAAAATTTTTCTTCTCCGTTGAATAGAGCTCGTCGAGAACGCCCAAAAACACCTTTATTTTCGCATAGCATTTGAAGGTTTTTCGGGGTTTTTAGCCTTCCAAAATTTTGAGATCTCTTCAAAACAAAATCCTTGTTACGGGCCTGCACATGTAATAGGAGGATAAGCTGATCCCCTACCCAGAGTCGGTACATGCACAGCATGGGAATTCTGGGGGGAGGGGTGAAATTATAAAGTGCCTTTTTGGGTTCAAAACATGGTAGATACGCGTCAAAAACATCGTTTTTCAGCATTTCTGTTGATGCTCCATCTTTCTTGAGCATAAAAACAAAAGACTTCGGAAAAAATGAAAAAGTTGGAACAAACTAGGGATGCAGCGGATACCCGCACCCGCACCCGCACCCGCTATTACCCGCTTCTTTTTTGGTACCCGCACCCGCACCCGCACCCGCTATTCCGAAATTTTTCTACCCGCACCCGCACCCGAACCCGCTAAAAATATGATAAAACAGCGGGTGGCGGATAATAATAATTAGAATTTACGAAAAGACAAAACGATTCTGTGGCAGTGGCACGTTAATGAAAAAACCAAAATGTATAACAGTGTGTTCTAACGTACCAGTACAAATTGGAAAAGCGAACATCTACTTGTAATGAGTCATATTTTTAGGTACCCTCTGGACTGCAGATACATGTTCAAGCTCTCTTATGGTTAATTCCAATTATGCGAATTATGCTTTTTAAAAAGAGAAGGGTCTAGGTGCCAGTCTTTACATGTATCAGTTCAACCACTCTAGCGTGCGTAGAGATATTATGCAGCAATGTATTGTACATTGCTTTTTTAAGACGAAGTAGGACGTTTTGGCACTGCTGTTTTGGCGCCATACTCGTTGTAATATTATTAATTATTTACATTTAATTTATGATTAAAGTATAATACAGATTCTGAAAGCTCATTCAATTCTCTACTTGATGGTACAAATTACTTTTAAAATATCTTTGACTTAAATGAGATAATTAAACGCATCTAAAAATACACTGGATTTTCTACAGTTTTTCAGTCGTACACAAATGAATACTCGTCTATTCTGAATATATAATTTACTTAAAAATTGCTTCAAAATTAATGTACTTAGAATATTCTTTAAGTTGCTGGCGCGAAAACGTCGTAGACCCTTTTTAAGAAGAGAATGACAACAACAAGTGTCTAAACATTGTATTCTGCAAAGTGCAAATATATTACTCATATTTGTCAATGGTTCAATCCTTGACAATTTACTTATCTTTAGTTTGCAAATTTAATTCATTGAGAGAGTAGTCTGCAAAGAAAAAGACAATCAGCTTGAAGATTAATATGAATTTTGCACACAGTAAATAACTGCATTAAGCGGACAAAAAAATGAAGCATTTTTAGCCCTATTTATATTATGCTATATTTCACTGCTAAACCCGCCACCCGCCACCCGTACCCGCTATTTTTAAGGTGCAACACCCGCACCCGCACCCGCACCCGCTAAAGCAAAATTTTGGTACCCGCACCCGCACCCGCACCCGCTATTCCAAAAAATGTGCACCCGCTGCATCCCTAGAACAAACTAAACAAAATACAATTAAAACATGAGTATGATGGCGCGAAGCGCTTAAATTTGGCACTTTTGGGCAAATAGATAGCTGAAAACGCTTAAAAACGATGTTTTCTACAAATTTTCAGAAAATTTCTGGGAACAAAAATCGCCCGCCAATTCTGGGGGCAGTGATCGGACCGAGGCCTCGGCCTCGGCCTCGGCCTCGGCAAGCCTCGGCGTTTTTTGGAGCCTCGGCCTCGGCGCCGAGGGCGAAGCTGAAAAGTGCCGAGGCGCCGAGGGTTAAAATCAAATTTGAATAAGTTGAATATATCCGTTGAATATTAACTATTTAGAATGCATCCGCAATACACAGGCTATTTTTTACCCATAGACTTTTCTCATGGTTTTAGTCGCGTACCCTGTTACACCACTGCCAATGTATTATTCATGTGATGACTAAGTTTTAATTCTCATGCTCGCTACATGGATCGGAAACACACATTTCCATAGGGGGAGGCGGGTGAGGGAGGGTTATTACCCCCTCTCAGGGTATAAGACTCATGTCACTGTCAGACGATTTTTGGTGAAAACCTTTTGAATATTTTTGAACTTAATTTTTTCTATGGCAAAAGTGCAGCTAACTATTAGAATTTCACGAAGTGATACAGTATTTTTGAATGTAAGCAAGAGTAAATAGACAAACTATAACTATGAAACATGCATGTAACAGCTCAAAATTTTCGGGAGGGGCTTCTCGGCATACATGTAACGGCTAGAAATTTCAGGTAGGGGTCCCTGGCCATTTTTAGAAGGAGGGGGGATTAGCGACTCTAATTCTATGTCAAAAATGGTAAAAGCACCTAAAAATAGCCAACAAGCGCAAATTTTCGCCAAAAATGGGGAGGGTGGGTCAAAATTTTCTGATGTTGGAGGGAAGGGTGTTTGTGAGGACGTCCAACCCTTGGTGGGTGGGGAATGACCTAAATCCCCTCTGTTACAAGTATGGTTTCCGGCCATTTTTATGGGAGAGGGGGTAAATGATCACGAATTTTCGGCCGAAAATCGCAAAAACGCACCTAAAAATGGCCAATAAATGTAGGTTTTGCCAAAAATCAATTTCGGCTCGTGCATTTTTTTGAGCCATTTTTATACAATGTTAAAATACTTTCTTGGACAAAGTGATATTAATTATATCGTTTTTCAGTATTTTTTTGGAAATTTCAAACAAATTTTCGGCGCTTCGCGCAAAATATCGCTAATATAATGTATTTAGATTGAAGCAGGGGCATTAAACACTCAAAAATCAATTTTTGTATAATCTAGGCATCTTTATGCAGATTTAAATATCTTTTGTATCTATCCATACTGTTTTTAAAAATTTTATGCAAAATAAGTATCTATTTAATAACTTTGCACGTTTTTGCCGTTCAAAGATAAAATTGACTAATTTATCCTGATGTTGCATTGAATTTCTAAGCACAGTAGTGCTTATTACAAGATCTAATTGGCATATTACAATATCTGTAATATTTCTGATTTTGCAGTACAGGTTGTTTTAGCTTTCTCAGTCGAGTTTTATGTGTAAATTTCATCAAAAGCTCAAGAACTAATATTATCGACTAAATTCAGGCCGAATTATCACATTTAGGGCTACGATTTTTGTATTCGGCAAAGATTTTTCATAATGTACAGAATCTTTTCAGGACCGTCTTTGTACATGCACAAAGATTTTTGGAGAGACAAAAATCTAAAAAGGGTGTAAAATTCCCGCAAATTTTCGGCGCATCAGTAATTGTCTGTCCTATTTATCTTTAAAATAGTAGAATTTGCATTTAGAATGGAAAAATGTCAAATATTCAGAAACCCGGGAATTAGCTAAGATACACTACCAAAGGTCGAAAAACCCTGTTTTACCGCACTAAATCGCTACTGTACCATACTATAATAGTACACAAAAATTTGCATGTACAAAATGTTCAAAGACTTTTGGATACCATCTTTGTACATGTAAAAAGGTATCTTGCACAAAAAAACACTGTTTAGGACTGCATGCCGGTTGCAGGTCACACACTGGCAGTTTGTAAAAATGTGTATCTTTAAAAATATATTAATATAAAATATCTACAAAAATTTGTTCGCTCATACAAAGACATTACTCAATTTACTGGTCCCCCATGTTGGGATTTCACCCTTCCCTCAACTCCGGACCTTGGGAAACTATGATCGGAAAGTACAGTGCAGTTTCCATCATATTACCTACCACACCACAATTGGATGACTGAAAAAGCGTGTTTAAACATGCATTACTGCAAAAGCGAGCACAACAATGGCTACAGTTCTGTCTTTACTTAGCTTATTTCGTTTGTTCGTTTATTTCTTCGACACTGTTTTCTTATTTATAGTAATAAAAGTTTTTAAGTGCTTGTTCAGCCATATTTTTTATTAACTTTTCCAAGTCTTCAACCGCAACTTGTTAAATTAAGCATGCTTTCATGCTGCTGACTTTATTCAATAAATCCTCCACACATTTAATCTACTATTATTGAAAATAAGAATGAATTGTTTGACATTCGATAAAGTGCTTAATATTACGATTATTCTCTAGCTCATGTGCATACAAAATATTCTAAGAGTACTATTTATAGGTATAGGTATACAAGCTTTTACCCTCGGCCTCGGCCGAGGCAAGGATTTTAAGTCGCCTCGGCCTCGGCCGAGGCCGAGGGTCCAAAA
Organism: Mermis nigrescens; assembly: GCA_036768485.1. NCBI lineage: Eukaryota > Metazoa > Nematoda > Enoplea > Mermithida > Mermithidae > Mermis > Mermis nigrescens. The sequence goes on along the minus strand of JAVLUZ010000764.1, from coordinate 184,614 downwards.
AGTACCCTCGGTCCGATCACTGTCTGGGGGGTGTGAAAATTTTTGCAGGGGTGAAAATTTTTTGTGGGCGAGTGAACCCCTTCCCCAAGATCATGTATGTCTGTTGCATGTATGCTGCTATCTTTTTATCACATTTCCTCAAGCGAATTTATTAAGATATAAGCTATTCTTTACGTTATTATCGCGTCGTTATCATCATTTGTGCATAAACGTTGTACTGGTAATTTGGGCGATGTAAACAATTAATTTGTAAAGCATTTATTTACGTTATAAATTGTCAAGGCATCAATATGGCCTGTCTTTCCCAAGCGCCTGGGGTCAGCAACAGCAGCCGCCGTTCTCCCACCGACCCGGGTTGCCTCCTTGGATGCCCCGGCAGATGCAACGACCGACCCCCTACCCCCGCCCCCAGCAGCCGCCTCGAAATTTTTGTCCCGATTCCACTTTGGCCCAAATCCAACGTTTTCGTCAGGCGATGATGATGAATCGAGAAATGGCCCCCCGCGGAGCCCCCTTCGCCGGCCCCTCAGGTAAGTTCGATTGTGGGCGACAATGACGGTCGGTCTCGGCGGGGCTTCCCATTTCCCACCCCAGCAGCGACAGCCGCAGCGCCCTCAACAGCCGGTCAACGTCCCCCGAAATTCGTTCAAACGGGACGAAATTCCGCCCAAAATGACGTAATTTTATTTGTACTCACTTATACATGAGCGCGTGGGTTGGATGGACCCCTTAATTGACTTCCCCAGCAGACCCTCCCCAAAAAACAAAATTTTTGAATTTATTTCTTTCACATTTTTAGGGCGGAATGAGAGGGGTAGATTTCGTTCATATTTTGGTCAAAAATGCGCGAAAATACCTCAAAATAGCCCAAAAACGCAAGTTTTTACCAAATCGGTTCAAACTTACTCTAGGAGGAGGGGTGGGTGGGAGACGGAGTAATTTGGATGTGAGGAATCTCCATTTCCGTCCTGTTGCACATGTGTATGCAGTATACAACATAGCCTCGCAAAATCATACTGGATTTAATATATAAAATACATGATATTTTGAATTATCTTAAAAATACAAATTGAATAAAAATGTTCTTCTAGATTATAAAAATGAATAGAAATTATAAATTTATGTATAATTTACTAATTGATAGGCAAATATGTAGTACTTTGCTTTGGAATAGGTAAAACGAATCCTACTTTCGGGTTATGGGGGCAATGCTTTCGACTTTGGATGACAAATTTCTCACCTCACCCGTTATATACGTGTCTTACTCTGAATTTTGCTTAAAAAGTGTAAAAAAGACCAAAAAACTTAAAAAGGCGAATTTTTGCTGAAAAAATTTTGTGAAAAAAGCAGGGTCCTCTTCTCGATAACACATCCTGCTTTTGCCGCATTAAATTTTCTGCTGCTGATAAGCTTCGTTTAGTCGTACGGTTCGCGTTTCCTTGTCAGGTCCTTTTTTGACGCTCGACCTTTCACCTCTGCTTGATCATGAGTTATAAGTGGCAATGATTATTTACAATAATAATTAATTACCAATTAATTAGTAATTGATAATTAAATTAAATTATACTATTGTTATGATTAATTTCATACAATATTAATTATACAATAATATGATTATGCAATATATATTTAATTATTAATTAATGTAATACATGATAATTAATTATGCAGTATATATTAATTATAGTTAAAAAATATATAAACGTGCAGAGAGTATGTGGAAAGAGCGTACGCGCATGCGGCGACGGCCCAAGAAAAGGACAACGTTGAAAAGATATTGAAGCAGAAATTGACGCCTCTTTTACAAAGCGGCGCCGCTTGGACCGTCGACTGGGACGCCGAGCCATTGCCCACGTAAAAAATAAATTAAAAGAATTTAAAAATATAAAAAAAATTAAATAATTGAGAAATAAATAAATATACGTATATTTCTATGTGATTTGATTTGGATTATTCCGGTTTGATACGGTTTAAATTGGACTTGACGCAAATTCTATTAGATTCGTTCGATGCGATTTATCAAAAAAATTTTCATATATTTTTATATTTTTTTGATCACTTTTGGCTAAGAATTGAATATCTCTTAGCCTCCGTAAAGCCGACTACCAACTACCATACAGAGCGACCAGCGACCAAATTCTTTGGGGGATCTAAGTGGTGCAAATCCAGAAACATGCCAAAAATCTAATTCTCTGGGGTCTATCGAACTCTTATTGGGAGAAGGGGGTGAGGAATTTACTGGATTCTGGAAATTACAACCCTCCAATGCCCCTCCCGCCCCACGCCCGTGGGTGCTGGCTACCCCCTCACAAAATTCTTAATTGATGCTTATCTTATTCCCATACATGCACAGTATGGGAATTCTGGGGGGGTGAAAACCTAAAGTGCCTTTCTTGGGCCCAAAAATGGCCGGTACGCGTTAAAAAACATCGTTTTTTGGCGTTTCTGACGATACTCTATCCTTCTAGAGCATGAAATCATGAAAAAAATTTCGAAAAAAGTCGAATAAATTGACCAATATATCGCTTAAAACATGAATATATGGCGCGAAGCGCCGAAAATTTGGCGATTTTGAGCAAATAGATAGCCAAAAACCCTTAAAAAGACACTTTTTCTACCAATTTTCAGGTAAGTTTAGGAAACTTTTGAAAAATCGCCAATTCTGGGGGAGGTGAAAAATTTTTTGCGGGGGTGAAAAATGATTCTGCGGGGGGTGAAACCCCCAAACCCCCCAAGATCATGTATGCTTATTCCGCTTCCTAATTTGTATATATGTTTGCTTGAAGCTTTTGTTTTTGTTTTTCTATTTTATTGTAATTTTTTCCCGAGCTTTTATTATTTATACGAATATTTAATCTATTTTTGGGCCTAGCAAAATTTAATGATTCTATTTCAGCTTTCTATCTCGTTTTCATCCTTCTTTACAGTGGTTTTTCTCTCATAAAATGCGTTAATTGATAAGTCTTGTAATTTTCGCGTTTCATATTTCCTATATTCTTTGCAATCTGTACTGTTGGCTTGGTCGGTATTTCGGTTCACATAAATGGAATATTAATTTTTTTTAATAATTGAATTACGTTTTAGGCTAGCTGCATAAACAAATGAATGGCGGATAAAAAATTAGTCATTAAAAGTGTAAACCATAAGTATTTACAACGGCTTGAAATTTAGGCCTGAGGCGGACGGTTGATATTTAGTCAAAAAACGCCAAAAATCTAAAAAATTACGTTTTTAATTCAAAATTACGGAGCGGTATGGAGTGTAAAAACTCAAAATCTCTTACGGAAAAGTGGGCGGCTTACGTCGGGTGGGAAACTAGCTAGGCTCTACTTACGCGTGTGGTATAAACCATGCATGGTAACCCTTCGAACTTCTGGGTGGGGGCTTCCGAACACTTTAGGGGGGTAAATGACTTCCAAGTTGTTGGCAAAAATGGCCAAAAATACCTAAAAACAGCGAAAAATTCATTTTTCCAAAAATGGTGCGAGGGTCAAAATTGTGTGGCTCAGGGTGTATAGTAGCAATGTTTCTATTCCTGTACAAGGTCCGTTGTTAGTACATGTACAAAGATGGTCCCCAAAAGTCTTTGTACATTTTGTGCATGCAAATTTGATGTGTACTTTAATATGGTACAGTAGCGATTTTTGTGTTGTAAAACGGGGTTTTTCGACCTTTGGTAGTGGATTTTAGCTAATTTCTGGATTTCTGACGCCAAAAATTACTGAAAATTGTCTCAAAACGGCGCGAGGCGCCGAAAAATATAATAATTTTCCATCGGAAATGTAAATTCTACCATTTTAAAGATAAATTTGACAGACAATTACTCATTTCGGCGCGAAGCGTCGATAATTTTTGGGAATTTAACACTTTTGTACAGATTGTACAGATTTTGTCTCCCCGAAAATCTTTGTACATGTACAAAGCAGTGTTTATTTTTGTACAAGGTCCGTTTGTACATGTACAAAGATGGTCCCTAAAAGTCTTTGTACATTTCGTACACACAAATTTTTGGGTACTATAATATGGTACAGTAGCGATTTTAGTGTGGCAAAAACAGAGTTGTTCGACCTTTGGTTACGTATTTTAGCAATTTCTAGGTTTCTGAGGGCTAAAATCAGTAATAATCGTCTCAAAACGGCGCGAAGCGCCAAAAAATTTGGCATATTTCCTTTAAAAATGCAATTTCTGAAATGATAAAGATATATAGAACACACAATTGCTCATTTCGGCGCGGAGCGCCGAGAATTTTTGCGAATTTCGAACCTTTTTTGCAGTTTTTGTCTTCCAAAAAATCTTTGTACATGTACAAGGACGGTCCCCGCAAGTCTTTGTACATCGCGAAAAATCTTTGCCGAATACAAAAAAACCGTGGTACAAGGACGGTCCTGAAAAGTTTTTGTACATCGTTAAAAATCTTTGCCGAATCAAAAAAACACGTGGATGGGAGGACCACCAATTTTGGGTATGGGATATCCCCCACCGCCCTGTTACACGTAGAGTGCTCGCCACGAAATTTGAACGATAAAGAACCGATTGAGTTTACTCTTTGACGCTTTCAAACGATTTAATCACCGGAAACCTCAAGAATATCCTAACAGGCTTCACTTTAAGAAAACGCGATCCTAATAGCGCTAAGCGCTGGTTAGTTTTAAGAAAACGCGATCTAAACGCTTTGCTCGGACCATTTAGGACTCAGCGCGCTTAGAGCATGTTAATATTGTTTATACTCGTGAAATTCACGTGCATATGACATTGTGTACATAATGCGCACACCCTAGCTATTATCAAGCGTCTATGTTAGAACGCGCGCTGAGTCCTAAACGGTCCGACCTAAGCGTTTGGATCACGTTTTCTCAAATTAAAGCATGTCAGGATACTATTTAGGTCTCCGGCTATTAAGAGGCGTTCCTTAATAAGGTCAAACGGTTCTCTATCGTTCAAATTTCGTGGCGAGCACTGTATATATGCTAACATATATGCACACTGTATATATGCTTATATATATAAACGATTGATAAAACATTTTTCATACACATTTTGGATTATCGTTTGCAATATTTCAGTTTATTTTTTGTTTATTGCTTTACTTTACACCTTTTTCGCCCAATCGTTTCGGAATACGGATCAGATTTCGCCAAATTTTTGTTTTTTATTAATATTTTATTTGAATTTTATACGTTTTTTCTGTATAAATTTGCTCATGTTGGCCACAAATTGTAAAAAATCGCATAAAATGACCTCCTGTTTTCAATGATTCTGGGAGTAAAAAATCACAAGGTTTACGGGATGTGGGAAAAGGTATATAATATTGATAGCAGAGTTTCTTTTATCAATATTTATTGCATTCCTTTTTTATTTTTATTTTTTTAATTTTTTTTCTTTATTTTTTGTTCTTTATGTTTTTAATCTTTTTTATTCCTGTTTTACACTCTAAATTTAGATTTTTCAAAATCGACTTTGTATTTTAAGAGACCAGAATTTCAGTTTGGGCCAGGACAGATGGGTTCCAGCCAGTTTATTACGCAAGAAAACGCAGGAATTGAACACAAGCGAACGAAGTAGTGGCTTCTCTGAAGTTCGCGCTAAATTGTCGTTCGGTTTCAATCAGGGCAGACCGAATTTGCGACCTTCTTTTAGCCCCAGGCAATTTTTAGCGGTTTTTCAATTTTATTTTCAATTTTTCTCAATTTTAAGGCGATTCTTTCCATTTTCTTAAATCTTATTTTTTCTTGATTTCAACATTTTTTGTCAATTTTCTCCTGGAGTTGCGACTTTCTCTTAGCCCCAGGCGATTTTCTACGTTCTTTATTTTAATTTTTTCTCAGTTTTAATATTTTCTTAAATTTTTGCTGAATTTGCGATTATCTTTCAGCCCCTGTCAGTTTTCGCATTTTTTATTTCATTTTTTCTCAATTTCAACATTTTTATCAATTTTTGCCCAGTTCGCGATCTGCTTTCAGCCCCAGACAATTCTTCCCGATTTTTTTATTTCATAGTAATTTTTCTCAATTTTTACATTTTTTATCAGTTGTTCTCGAATTTACCTTGTTTTAGCCACAGGCACTTTTTCCGTTCTTTATTTTATTTTTTCTTAATTTTAGCATTTTTGTTAATTTTTGTCGAATTAGCGACATTGTATTTTAAATTTTATTTTTGATCTGTCTCGATTTTGAACATTTTTCATCAATTTTTGCCGAATTCGCGTTTTTCTGTTAGCCCGAGGCGCAATTTTTTCTCGGTATTTTTCTAAATTTTAACATTTTTATTAATTTTTGCCGAATTAGCGACCTTTTTATAGAGACAGTTTTCCCCGTTTTTCCTCAAACTCTATTTTCATTTTTCTCAATTTCAACATTTTTATTTACTTTCGCTGAAACACGGGTTTTCAGCCTTTGCCTAAGTACCGTAATTAATATTATACTTATATACATAGAGCTATATAGACACGTATGTATGCACCAGTGTTTTTTTGTACAAGGTCCGTTTGTACATCTACAAAGATGGTCCCCAAAAGTCTTTGTGCATTTTGTACATGCAAATTTTGTGTACTATACATAATATGGTACAGTAGCGATTTTAGTGTGGTAAAACAGGGTTTTTCGATCTTTGGTAGTGTGTTTCAGCTAATTTCTGGGTTTCTTATGCTAAAAATTACTAAAAATTAACCCAAAACGGCGCGAAGCGCCGAAAAATTCGACATTTTTCCATTCTAAATGCAAATTCTGCCATTTTAAAGATATATCGGACAAACAATTACTCATTTCGGCGCGAAGCGCCAAAGATTCTTTGGAATTTTACACCTTTTTATAGTTTTTGTGCTTCCGAGAAATCTTTGTACATATGTATACAAAGATGGTTCTGAGAAGTCGTTGTACATCTGGAAAAATCTTTGCTGAATACAAAAAAACACTGGTGTGCACATACAACATATCTGTCTTGTTTCAATGGCATATACCTATTGTAACATACAGTTCTCACCACGGAATTTGAACGATAAAGAACCGATTGAGTTTATTTAGGCACGCTTTTTAACAACCTAATCTCCGAATCTCCGCAGACCTAAAGAGTATCCTGACATGCTTTACTTTGAGAAAACGCGGTTCTCAAATACATAGATGCATGATGATAGCGCGCGTCTGCGCCTTATGTACACAATGTATGCATATGAACTGCACGAGTATAATCTATATTATATGATCTACGTGTGCTGAGTACGGTTTTTTTGTATTCGGCAAAGATTTTTCGCGATGTACAAAGACTTTTGGGGACCGTCTTTGTACATGTACAAAGATTTTTTGGAAGACAAAAATTGCAAAAAAGGTTCGAAATTCGCAAAAATTCTCGGCGCCACGCGCCGAAATGAGCAATTGTGTGTTCTATATATATCTTTATAATTTCAGAAATTGCATTTTGAAAGGAAAAATGCCAAATTTTTTGGCGCGTCGCGCCGTTTTGAGACGATTATTACTGATTTTTGCCCTCCGAAACCTAGAAATTGCTAAAATACGTACACTACTCGCCACGAATGTTTACGCTTTAAGAAGCTTCTAGAACTTGTTAGGGTTATATCTTTAACACGTCGGTCCTATTTCCGCCCACGCACGACCGACGTGTTAAACATATAAGCTTTAACAAGCTCTATCATCCTATGGAGCATATTAAAACGTAAACATTCGTGGCGAGCACTGTAATCCACCAAAGGTCGAACAACTCTGTTTTTGCCACACAAAAATCACTACTGTACCATATTATAGTACCCAAAAATTTGTGTGTACGAAATGTACAAAGACTTTTGGGGACCATCTTTGTACATGTACAAACGGACCTTGTACAAAAAAAATACTGGTGCTGCTGAGTCGTTTACGGCCCGACCTAAGCGTTTAGGTCGTGTTTTCTTAAAACTACAGTGCTTGCCATGAAACATGACATACTATTATCATCAGATTTATATTAGATGATGCGTCGCGAACGCTGCATTTCGTCTATAATGCGCTATCATCTCTTTTTTATTATTATAGGATATTTATCTGTATCATGCCGTTAAATCTGGCGATGTGGACAGCGCAATTTAGCTATTAATAGCGCCAACTAGAGGGAAGCGCGCACGTGAATGCCGGAAGCGCGCACGTGAATGCCGTTTTATATTCAGGCGAGTGCGCGCTCGTGAATGCCGTTCTATATTTAGGCACGTGCGCGCTTCCGGCGTTCACATGCGCGCTTCCTTCTTATTGGCGCTATTAATAGCTAAATTGCGCCATCCGCATTGCCAGGTTAATGACATGATACAGATTAATAACTTATAATAATAATAAAAATACACATGATAGCGAATTATATACGAAACGCGGCGCTCGCGACGCATCATCTAATATAAATCTGACGATTATAGGGCATCATGCTTCATGGCGAGCACTGTAACTAGCGCTTCGCACTGTTAGGACCGCGTTTTTTAAAGCAAAGCATGTCAGGATACTCTTTAGGTCTCCAGCGATTTAAGTCGTGAAAAAGCGTTCCTAAATAAACTCAATCAGTTGTTTATTGTTCAAATTTCTTGGCGAGCACTATATATGTGTGCATGTATGTAAGGCGATATTTAAGATGGGGGCCGCCGGGAAAAAATTTGAAATGTCAGATATGTACATAATGCATGGAAAGATGGACAAATCGCACGTCTTTGTCGTAAGATCTTCAAATATTCGGCGCTTTGCGCCGAACGTGAAGCATTTTTCATAATTTTGGCCCGAGTGCGACTAAAAATGAAAGTTTTCATAGGCTTTTTTGGTGAGGAGAAAATTTTGAAAAAAAATTTGAATTTTATGACCTTAATAGATAGAGCATGTTGGGAAACGTCAAAAAATGCGGCTTTTGCGAGCTTTCCCGACGAATATCCCGAAATATAGACCATGTTATGTTGGTATGTAAACTTAAGTATTTTACTATATTATGCTTTAGTTTGGTTTCTAAAAACATTAACTTTTTGATTCATTCAATTATCGATTATGCATTTGTACGAGGTAAAACAGAGTTTTGATGTACATAATTGCTTTTTTTACAGGAATCAGCCTGGAATTCGGGGTAACAGAAATCGCAGTCGATCAAAGAGGTTATTAATATAATATTTTTTGAACAATCGATAACATTTGAAAAGTGCTTAAGTAAAAAATACTGATATTTTCGTTCAAAAATTAAAAACTAGAGAAAAATCGAAAAGTCTGTAAAGTTAGAATAAGTCAGCACAAAAAATTAAATTGGAAAAACAGAATGACTCGTTTATTTAAAGAATGATCGAGTATTTTTACTAAACTTAAATTTAAAAAATGTTAAAAAGTAAAAAAAACTGATAAATTCTATAATTGTGAAATATTTTTGAAAAACTGAATATTTGACGAAAATTGAAAAATTTTAAGAAATTGAAAATTTCGCAAATTTTTCAGAAATGCAAAACATTAGAAGTTTTCATACTTTCATAAATAATTGAAATTTAAAGAAATACTGGAAAAATTTAATAATCTAAAAAGCTTTTAAAATGAAAATAATGTTTCAATTCAGGTTTTATCGGGTTTGAGTTTTAGTTTTTCGTATTTTCTATTTTATTTACATATTATTATCTTATTTATTTACATACATACGTATATTATTATCTTTCTTGCTCCTTGCTCAATTGAAAAAGCTTTTTCAAATTTGTCCAACATCGTCGGTCTTTGAAATAATTTTCTAAAGTCTGATTCTTACGAAAATTCTCAGTTTTTAAATTCAAATTTTAGCCCAGAAATAGACGAGAAAACGGGTCTGGCCCAGCACAACGAGAATTTTTACGCGCAAAGTCATAAAAAAGAGCCACAATTCGAACAGAAGCGAATAATAACAAAGCGGCAACTGAAGAAACAAAGGAAAATCCGGTAATAATTTTTACTAATCAAACAGTTTTATTATTTTTTTATAATTCATCAATAAATAAAGAAATTAATTTATATTGACTCATCGATTTTTAATTATCGTCATATTATCATTAATTAAATTATTGTGAAATCAACTTGTAAAAGAGCTAAGTTTTATGCTTATTACTGTAACAATACCTCCATTACTGTAATCGCAGATTAAAGCAAGAGAGGCTGGCCAAGGCTCGCCGGCTCAGCCAAAATAGCCAACAAGACGGCGAATTTTTTGCCGGACGGGACGACGCCGCCGGACCGAACGACGCAGCCGACTCTTCCGGTTCTGGCTCCGGTCTGAACCAGTCGTGTCCTGCATACAGTAAGACGACTCGTTCGTCGGTGGTGACCCGGCCGGCGAAAAGCCGGCTCCGGTTTTCGCTGGACGGTCATCAGTCGCCGGCCGTTCAGGACGCGTTAAAACGCCGGCGGGCCGCTCGTTTCGCCGCCGGATCATTGAAGAGTCGCCGAACGCCCACCGTGGCCAGTTCGGTGCAAAAAATGTCTAACGAGGATTACTGTATTGAGGACAGAAAGGGCTGGTGGGATGAGGAAGTATGTAGAAGTTCGATAAAATTTTTAATTATATATTTTTTAAATCTTATTCTTTCAAATATATTTTTCTAATTATTTTTCTTTTATTCGTATTTTATGATGAAGTATTTTTAAGTATGTTTAAGTTTTTTAATTGTAAATTTTTTACATTAGTTTTCAATTTTTTCAAATTTTTTTCTATTTTTTGAATTTGATGACGAAGTTGATATATTTAAAAGTGTTTTTTGGAGATATTTACTTTTTTAATTTTAAATTCTTAGTTATATGTATATTTCGGATTACTATGATGAAATATTCTTAAGTGTGTTCAAGTTTTTTGAATATAAATTTTTCATTTAATTTTTTGATGTTTTAAAAATTTTTTCTATTCTATTTGTGTTCTTTTTTGAAGTGTTTTCGAGTGTGTCTAAGTTTTCTAATTTTCTATTTGTTTAGATTTTGTTTCTTAAATTTTTTTCAAATTTTATATATTTTATTTATATTTTGCTTATGTTTACACGTAGCCAAAATTACTGTAGGTCGCCAGATTCGGTTCTAGATCCGGTTTCAGATCCGGCTTTTACAAGTTTAAATTACCGGTCCGGTTTTTTGCGGTTCCGGTTCTGGATTTTTGTCATCATGGGAGGTAGTGCAGTACACCGGTCTTTATTTTTGAAACGAAATTTGGCAATTGTTTTACTTTTTGACTGTTTTTTAAAATTGTTCATGTAAATTTAATCAAATGATTGATTCTGGTTCCGGTGCCGATGCCGCTTTAAAAACCATGAACAGTTCAAAAAATTTCAATTATCACAGGTACATCCCCTTGAGTTTGGTAATTTTCCAACTTAATTTTCCGCAAATGATTTTTCTCCCAGCTTTTTTTCAATGTTTTTGGTCAAAATACCCGAAAAAATCCCGTTTTCGAAATTTATTTTGGCTGCAGCCGCTTAATATCGGTCCTTTTCCCCGCAAATTAAGAAAATATAAATTATATACGTAATAAATGAATTTCAATAAAATAATACGGATCTTGGAACGGAAAAATTCAAGTGTAACGATGTAAAATGCTTCTTACAACATAAAAATAAAAAAATGAAAAAACGCTAGAAAAACAAATAAAACGTAGAAAATAAAATAAAATTGAAGCCAATGTAAAGGATGCAACGAAATACATACACATTTGCGTTAAAAATACGATGATTGCTTTAAACGAAATATTGTTGTTTCTCTTTTGTTTTCATTTCCTACTGTTTGCCTTTCCAATCCCTCAACATGTAATGGCTCACGATTTTTAAAAAGCGTACGTTAAAGTGGCTTTCATTTTTTGGCCAAACTTTGAAAAGAAGCGTTTAAAAATGACCTAAAAAAGGCAAGGTTTTGCCCAAAAAATGATAGCATTTTAGAGATGAATTTTTTAATCTAAAGTTTCATAATTTTTCTAATTTGCATAATTTTCCAACTTTTTTACATCCAAATTTTCCTCATTTACTATTTTCCATATTTCATAATTTTTCTATTTTTCCTGATTTGCTAGTTTTCTCAACTTCCTATAATTTCCTAATTTTTTCGATTTTCTCTAATTTTTCTAGTTTTTTCTAATTATTTTCGAATTTTATAATTTTTCCAATTTTCCAAATTTCCTAGTTTTTTCCTAATTTTCAAATTTTCCTCATTTCCCTAATTGAAGCGTTATTCGTTCAGACCGATTCGTCCGATTTATTATCAAAAATTATCGTGGGCACTTGCGAAGATGTAGAAAAATCCTATTTCCGACTGACAACCGTAAGCGGACTTTATGACTGATGAATTATTAATTAATTAATCAATTAATTAATAAAACGATTAAGAAATTAATTAAAATATTGAGTAATCAGTCAATTAACTAATTCATGTATCAACTATGTTTTTCTATTATTTATTATTATAATATTGCACATATCAATGTATAAATTGAAATGTTTAATTTTTTAAATTTATTATTTTGTATATATCACAGAAATATAATTTATTGGTTTGAATTCCTACTCGTATCGTGCTACTAATGGTCACTTGCAACATTTCTAATATAAATTAATAAAATGTGTATAATTTAAATATGCGGAAAACAAAAATATCATTTGCTTATCGTTCAATTATAAATGACTCATCAGTCGGCTGATTAAGCTAATTTTTTACCCTCTATTCCATTTATTTATTTATTTACATATGTATTTTATTTTTTATTCATTTATTCATTTATTTATTTTTCATGAATTGGTTTATTTATAATTAATCACTTATTTGATTTTTTGATTTTCTATGTTTTTATCTATTTTTTTATTTATTATTTATTTTTTCTAAAAGGCGCCGGATCCTTCTCAAGTTAGACCTCAGCACGTGTTGGAAAAATCGCTGGATCTTGTTAAACAAAAATACAAGCAAAATAACGATTACAGATACGCGTGCGATAAATTAAAATCGATACGACAGGATTTAACGGTACGAGTTCGATTTTAATTCGAGTTTAAGTCAGCTTGAGCTTTTTTAATTGTTTTCACAGATTCAATGCCTTCGAAACGAATTTACCGTTCAAGTTTATGAAGTCCACGCCAGGATAGCGTTGGAAAAGGTGTTCTCTCTTCAAAATTTTACCAGCTTAATCCGAGTTTAACCTCGACTTTCTCTACATATTTAAAATTCAAAGCTTGTTTAAATTTGACTTTGGCTTTACACCGAGTAGGTCTTAAACGAACTCAGCGGTGTAAGGAGAAAAATTAATTTAGATAATAATAAAAACTCATTAAATTTTATTAATTAGATCATTTAGTTGAATTTCCAGCAAATAGCCGCGGAAACGCTCAACCTAGTGCTGAAATTTGAGTATATTTTTGGCAGGTTTTCCTATAGAAATGATTATAAACCGTTTTCAAGAATGTTAAGCATAGCGTTAAACATTGAAACAATACTTGAAAATCAGGTCGGACGATTTTCTATGACCACATTAGCTTTTTTTACAATATTTCGTTAGGCTCAAATTTCTATAAAATGAGCTCGGCCCCTTTCTAAACGTTTACAACTAAAAATTTCTAATCGAAATAACGTGGATCCCTCCTTCTAATGCACATTAGCTCTGCGGGTCAGCCTGAGAATGGCCAAAAATGTTGAAAATAAAATTAAAAATGTTGAATTAACGATTAATTTGAAAATGAAGGAAATACAGGGTGGGCCAAAAAAAGGCTACATTCCGATTCAACAGGGCATAACTTCGGCTGATGTGAACATGAGACGTTAGAACTGGCAACATTAGATAGGTAAAAGTGTCTTCTTTCGAATCGTGTGAAAAATTTCGGCCAGCTGCCAGCGTTTCGTGCTCTACGGCTATTTGTTTACACCTCTATTTGATATTGTTCCAACCTCAGAGTTTCTGCATTGTATCACATTACTGCTTATGTAGGAATCCTTGTTTGACCTGTTTGACAATAAATACCTTCACAAATATTAGGTAGCACATTCTTTAAACCCCCAGAGTAGATACGCTTCCTACTGAGTGCAAAAATTTCAAGATATCGTGAAAATAGGATGCAAATTGATGGCAGGACCAATGACGCTATTGGCCTTTAAATAATATTAAAGTAGGGTGTAAACTAATTGCAGTAGCGCTCGAAGCATTGATATCTGGCCGAAATTTTTTACACGATTCGAAAGAAGACACTTTTATCTATCTAATGTTGCCAGTTCTAATGTCTCATGTTCACATCAGCTGAAGTTATGACCTGTTAAATTGGAATGTAGCCTTTTTTTGGCCCACCCTGTATAACATAAAAATCGAATGAAAGCAATAAGTAGTAAAAAATTTAAAAATTTAGAATGAATCAGAAATAAATTCATTACATCTGTGGGACGCATGCATTAGTACATTTGGCTTTTCAACGCTAATTTTGTAATCATTCATTTTTCTCGCCTATTTGGCCCTTTTTTACATCTAATCAATTTCTTTCAGAATTAGGAAAATTACTGAAGTCAGTAACAGCAACGTTTTTCTATGCGTTAATATACAACGTACGAGGGTTGCTAATTTAGTTCGTTTTAAGTGTCTAATCAGTTTTTTCTATCAGAGTTATCAACACGCGGTTTTCCGCTCGTTATTCTGCTACTTCTGCTTTACATCTCTGAATTCATCATTTCTTCTTATCTTTTTTCCGCTTTCCAGTAAAATAATTTTGTTTTATCATAGATTTAAAAAATTGATTAAAAATAGCCCTGAACAGAAGGTCCCATGACTTCATTCTCTAAGGAAAAAGATAAATATTTCAGCTGAGAGTATCCAACGTTGTAAAGCACTTTTAGAACGTTTTTTGTTCATAAAACGTGCATTTGTGAAAAAGAAATTTTTGTCAAAATCAGCAAAAAAATTGAGTTTTAACGAAAAATGCATCACTAAGAAGAAAAAAATTAATCTTAATAGGATTTTTTGTAGTGCATCAATGAGAGTCATAAACTGTCTTTGTTTTACCGAAATTTTGAGATCAAATGATAATCAGTGCCCAAGCTGCGACAAGATAAAAGTTGTTATTCTTAACCAAAGAAGTGGGGTATTTTAAAAAAATTTTCCTAGAAAAGATGGAAAAAAATTGAAAAAATGGTGACTATAGTAATGTAAAGCAGAAGTTGCGTCACTATATGCAAAAACCACATGTTGATATCTCTTATACAGAAGAAGTTATTAGACAGCTAAAAGGAACTCAATTAGCAACCCTCGTACGTATTATGCATACAATTTTTGTTTATATCGTTTTCCTTCGTTGTGTCGGTTATGCTCTAATTTCTACCTTTTATTCATTATAAATGAATCAATTAATTACCTATATAAAATTTAGGAACAAGTTAAAAATTATTGAGCAGCTCACCAACTTTTCAGTCAGAACCCTGCTACATATTTTTCAAGCTCAATCCAAATAATCGTTTATATCAGAAAAATTGACAAGTTGTGTACAGTGCTCGCCATGAAAGTTGGCGCGACATTATTGTAAGATTAATTTATATAATGCGTCGTGAGCGCCGCGTTTTGTTCATCCTTATTATAGAAACTTGTTTTTCATTATAGGAGTATTGTTCTCTAACATGCCGTTAATGCGGCGACGTGCAGACGGAGCAATTTAGCTATTTGTGCATAGCATCAAGAATACGAAGCGCGCACGTGAATGGCGTTGGAACCACACCTGGACGTGGGGGGCTGGGGGGGATATGCCATTCCCCAGAAGGCCGGAATGCCTCCCCAGAAACCAAAATGTCCCCCTGGAATTTGAAGAAAAAATTTTTTCGCAATTTTTGATGCCAATCGATAGTGCTCGATGAGAAACGTTGAAAAATTGTGTTTTTTCGCCATTCCACCATTTTTAAGATCATTTTTTGACCTTTGAATAATCTTGCACCCCCTTCCCCCAATAATTATGCTGCTGCCCACGTGCTGTTGGAAGGCGTACGCTTCCAACGGCAGTCACGTGCGCTCTCCAATGGCATTCACGTGCGCTTCCAACGGCATTCACGTGCGCTTCCAACGGCATTTACGTGCGCTTTCAACGGCATTCACGTGCGCTTCCCAACGGCATTCACGTGTGCTTGTAACGGCTTTCACGTGCGCGCTCCTTTTTCTTGACGCTATTTGTAGCTAAATTGCTCCATCTGCGTCGCTGCATTACCGGCATGTTAGAGGATAATATCCTTATAATAAAAATAATAAGGTGATACAGAATAATGGACGCATTATCTAACGATTAATCTTACAGTAATGGAGCGCCAACGTTCATGGCGAGCACTGTAAAATTAAATAACAGTCCAGAATTTTTTGTCAGCTCTCCAGCTCGTGAGATTCCTATTATTTTTTTAACTAATAAAGTCATTAACATTTTTAATACATATGCATTTATTTTGTGTAGGGTGATAAAGAAGAATTCAATCAGTGCCAGAATCAGCTAAAAATGTTGTATAAAGAGATTAGCGGTTGTCCGAATCGATTCGAATTCACCGCCTATCGACTGCTATTTTATGTATATACCGAAAATAATTCGGAATTTAATGTTTCCTTAATTATTTATTATTAATAAAAAAGATTATATCAATTATAATTTCTTTACAAATTTATTGACTTTATATTTAATTTTAATTCATTGTGGCATTGGTGCGCGATATCAAACTTTCAGGGAGGTGAAAACCAAAAATTGCTAGATAGCTACATATGTGCTTCGTAAAAACGGCTCTATGGTCCTTCTGAGGTCAGAAAATTAGCTATGTAGCCTTTTTGGTCTCAGAAAACTAGCTATATAGCCTTTTTGAATTCACAAACATAGCAATATAACCTTTTTGGACGGCAAACAGCTATAAATCCCTTTTTGGAGTCGAGAAAATAGCTTTGTATTCTTTTGAAACTCAGAAAAGACAACGAAATGGCATTTCTCAGCTCACGAAAGACTATATATGTAGCTTGTTTTTGAGCCCAAAAAGGCTGTATAGATAATTTTCCAGGCCCAAAAAAGGCTATACAGCAATGGTATTCCGGCCAAAATCGCTGTATAGCTATCAGTTTTTCAAACCTCAGAGGTGGGTAATACCCCCTCACTAGGATGTGCCGCTTAACCGGAACCGGAACCGGCTGGAAGCGACCATTTTTTTGGAACCGGAACCGGAACCGAGAACCGATTTTTTGATATTCTAGGAACCGGAACCGATTTTTTGATTTTCTAAGAACCGGAACCGATCTTTTTGGAGTCGGTTATCGGTTTTTTAAAATTAGAGTTAAAAATCGAAATTCATAAAATTTAGTGAAGACATGAAGCAGCAATTCAACCTATTATAACCCAAAAGTTTACAGACTATCCGGGTTAGTTATATTTTAAAAATAACAGTCGTTCTGCCTTTTTCGCCATATA
The DNA here is from genome assembly GCA_036768485.1 of Mermis nigrescens. Lineage (NCBI taxonomy): Eukaryota > Metazoa > Nematoda > Enoplea > Mermithida > Mermithidae > Mermis > Mermis nigrescens. Next base: position 167,240 of record JAVLUZ010000764.1, on the reverse strand, counting down.
GCCTGTTTCTGAGAGGGTCGTAAATGATTCCAGTGCAACTGAACAGCTGTTCCGATGGAACGCTTGTAGCTGGCGCTGCAAGCAGGGTTGAATCTAAGGGGCGGGGGGCCGCCCCCATTTGCCAAAAATATTTGGTGAGATAAAGAATGGATATACAATTTGCAATTATTTTTTGGCCCTCAGTGACCATAATTTCTCAAATTTTTTCGGCGCTACGCGTTGGATGATACCTATTAATGATTGGCCACCTGGAAGTCATTCTCTGTTCATGTAGGTTTCAAAACAATTTTAGCAGCAGAAACAGCTATTTTTTGATAGTTTTCTTCTATTTTCAATTAAAAATTTCGATGTTTCGCATCAAATGCTATAAATACAGTAAATTAAGCTGTAAATCATGCTTCTTGACGTCTATCCGTCTTACTCTCACAAAATCTCCGGCGCTTCGCGCCACGGTTTTTTTGTATTCGGCAAAGATTTTTCCCGATGTGCAAAGACTTTTCGGGACCGTCTTTGTACATGTACGAAGATTTTTGGAGAGACAAAAATTACTAAAAAGGTCTAAGATTCGCAGAAATTTACGGCGCTTCGCGTCGAAATGACTTTTTGTGTGCTCTGTTTATCTTTATAATGGCAGAAACTGCATTTCGAAAGGGAAAATGTCAAATTTTAGGCGCTTCGCGCCGTTTTAAGACGATTCTTAGTGATTTTTGCCCTTAGACCCTTAAATTAGCTGAAATTCACTACCAAAAGTCGAACAACTCTGTTTTTACCACACTAAAATCGCTACTGTATCATATTATAGTACCCAAAAATTTGTATAACGACAAGTATGTACAAAGACTTTTGGGGATCATCTTTGTACATGTCAAACGGACCTTGTTTAAAAAACTGCTCCGCTCCGGAATTCTGATAAATTCAAAGAATTTTAGTGATTATTAGCACAAAATTGTCGAAAATTTTAAAATTTTAAGAAAAAATATTGCGTCAAAAGTAATTTAATGTAAAAATATACATTGTAAAACCCCGAAAAAACGCTGTTTCGCGCGTTAAGGGCAAATTTCTGGACCTATTTTTGACTGTTTTTGGAAAAGTTGGATACCGCCCCCTCAGGAAAATCTTAGAACCGCCACTGGCTGCAAGATACTGCTTAGCTATAAACGCGAGAATTGGCAAATTCTTCGACTTCTCTTTCCACCATTGCAGCAGATCTTCGTCATGAATTAAGCATTTCGATTTCGTATGAGCCTCCAATTAAGAAACACATAGATAATATTTAGTGATTTATAAGTAAATTGTCAAGTAGACGTAAAACTTATTTGAACGTGCAGTTGCCTAGACGACTTCCTGAATAATTTATCTTTCGATTACATCGTCACATGTTCCGGTGAAGTCAGGCTATCAAGAGCGTACATACTTTAACACAGGAACCGAGAACCGGAACCGGAACCGACGGTTCTCTAGTCGAAGAACCGGAACCGACGGTTCCAACTTACGCAAGAACCGGAACCGGAACCGAAATTCTTGTTTTCCAAGAACCGGAACCGATTTTTTTGAAAAAACCTGGAACCGGAACATCACTACCCCTCACCCCCATGCTCATGTATGTACTCTGGTTTTGCTCTAACCCTTTGAATACTGATTGATCCGTGCTTAAATTATTGAGGAAATGTATGAGTTTAAGATAGCTTCAAGAATAACTCAAAAAAATCATGCCTATCATGTACATACTAAGTTTAATATGGTCGATGCGTAAATGGGTTTCATTAATTACTGGCATACGTGATCTCGGGGGTTCACTCTTCCTCCCAGAAAAATTTTCACCCCCTCCCCCGCAAAATTTTTTCACCTTCCCCCATAATTGGCGATTTTTTAAAAGTTCCCGAAAAATTTCCTAAAAATTTGTAGAAAAGATATTTTTCTAAGCGTTTTTTAGCTATTTGTGCTTAAAAGTCCCAAATTGTCGGTGCTTCGCGCAATTACACTCATGTTTTGACTATATTTTGTTCAATTTGTTCCGTCTTTCTTGTTTTTTCCCGAATTTTTTATGTTTTCATGCTCTAGAAAGAGACAGCATCGTCAGAAACGCTGAAAAACGATGTTTTTGACGCATACATACCTACCATTTTGGACCCAAACAAGGCACTTTATAATTTCACCCTACCCCCAGAATTTCCATGCTGAGCATATATGATTACTAGTCTAAGCCGGACTTAACTTCGATTTATTTCAGGTATAAGTGCAGTCGGCCGATGATATAGGCTCTGCTTTTCACTAATCAAATGTAGATTTCTTTTGAGTGTAAAGTTGTTCTAATACGCGTTTGAGCTTGGCTTAGTCCATATCAGTTATATTTCTGTACATATGTTAGTTGAGGTTGAGCCTGATTTAACCCAACTTTAGCGTTAAGTTCCAATTAGGCTACCTGCTAGATGTTTCAGCAGCCAATTTTATAACCATTGCCGCCGCATTTGAAGTTACTTACGTTTGCTTCACACTGATAAAATTGAATCGATTAAATTTGAATCTTCAATTTGCTATAATAAATGTGCTAATTAATTATTACCTTAATTAATTATAATTCTTGAACTAAATTTATACTAACGTATCCTATTTTACACAATGTCAAGACATTATGACCGCTTTGGCCGATCTAACACCCGAAGCCTGCCAAGATTCGTGCATTTCTTTCGCGTGTAAGGTCAGGCTGGCCTGGTTCATGCACGACTACAGTAATCTATTCAAATTGTACAGTATTGGGCCGCCCCGCATGTGCGTCTATTTAATGGACTTGTTCGTGGACAGGGAACGCAAGAGGGCCTTGAAAATCATGCTAAAATCGTAAGTAGCATTAAATAAATTTTCTATCTTTTGTTTACACCGTAAATAATTAGATAAAATATAAATAATTAATTATCGATAAATTATAATCAATTATAAAAATAATGAAATACGTGTGAATGGGGTTTTAGATTTACAATAAATTTGTTGTAATAGTCACTGTTTTTTGTTCTTTTATGTAATTTTCTATTTTTTATTGTTTACACGGTTTTTTATGTATGTACGCTTTCATTTTTATGATGTAATTGCTTTTGATTTTTTTGATACATCGGTAATATCATTGCGTCGAAATTTAAAATACAACACCGTTTTTAAAATTAAATTTTTTTATAATTCAATTTTTATATTTTAATAATTTAATATTAATATGATCCTCTTTACACTAGCATAGCCTGCGTATTACTTTCTTTTCACTTCGGAATTACTTATTAATTTGGTTGATTGGTCTCGGTCTGGAGCAAGAGGGCTTCATCAAAAACTAAGATTTAAACTCCCACCGATCAGTTCTTAGGTTTTTGAGGTAGTTTTTTTGCTGTCCTTCACCAAAAATCAAACTCTGTGCTAAATTCTCGTCTAAATTGATGTTCGTTCAATGTAATGTGTGCAATAATGTAATCGCTTTAGCATAAAACATTTTACAATAATAAGAGCAATAGCAAAGCGTAACGATAATGTGCCCTAGAGGCTAAATCTGATGTAAACAGTTTGTGCATTAAATCTGATGTAAATAGTTTGATGAAGTAAATTTTTCTCGTGAAATTTGTCACACATCGAAGAATCGTGGTAGTGTAAGGTGAATATTTTGATTAATTGAAACAAAATGAAGTTTTACGGATAAATTACCAGATGAAGAAAAGAAAAATAAAACCAGTGTAAAGGATACGAGAAATATGTACAACACAGCTATGTACCTAATATACCGTATTGGGGTTGATGTAAAAATCAGTGGAAGGAGGGAATAGGGTACTTAAAAAAGTTTCGTATTACTTTACACCACATCACTCTTCACTACGCATTGCCGTTTTGAATTTTAAAGCTAGAATGACCAGCCTTGGTGTGTAAACCATGCTAAACGTTTTTCCGAATTACTGTGATTGCGATCCTTACTGTTAGTCTTACTGTAGGTCTCTCCGTTGTAATATTTGATTCATACAATAAGAATAAATCTTATAACTAAAAAAGAAAGCGATCGAAATGGATTGTTCGAATCGTTACTGATCGCAGAGGGCTTTATGGTCAGGGCGCTTCGATTTTGACGGAAATTTTCAAGCAATAGATTTGCCCTTTTCCTCGATTTCGTTTGTGCTTGAAATTCATATTTTGAAGAGGGTAAAGCGTGTAGTGTAAAGTGGAAAAATAATTTTGACTTCCCATTCTCTTGGCCACACTGTTTCTATTCTCCCTTTTACAGTATTACACAGCCCTTGGGATAATTGTTAATTTCAATTTTTCTCGACTTTACACTACTTTGTAACTTTAAAATTTCGTCTCATTTTTTCGCAGATACAGACCCTATTTACCCGTTGATTTCGTAGCTACCCAGTTGGGCTTTCAAAACGAGTCCGATTGCTTGGATTTCTTAACACCACTCAATCTAGCCCTCTTGAATGATGATGGCCCAGTTAGAAAAATTGACTGCAGGCAATGCACGAATGTTAATTTTTAGTCATGAGCTCAATTTCGCCAACTTTACATTGTGTAGAAAAAGTATTACCGTAATTCCCGATTAATGTATTTCTAATTTTTTGTGATTGGATACTGTAGCTATTTGATTACTATTGCTTAGGCGTAAGCCTTGCAAACCAATGCGCGTGTAAGCATACTGTAGCTCGTTTACACCGTATCGGTACGTTCGCGCGTTGTAATTGTAACGTTGTTTTGAAGCTTGTCCGCTCGCCGTTTACATTTTTTCTTTTCAGCCGATCGACAGGTAAGTTTAGTGCACCATTTTAATGTACCTGTGTATTTTGTAAAGTTACTTCAACTTTTTACTCATTTTAAACTAATAAAATTTTATTTACAGACTGGTTGTCGCACTCGATAGACATCTTCCGGCTTAAGCTTGCAAGTATCTGATGAATATCATACGTAGATCGAGAAATTTCAAAAACGGAATTTAAAGTCGCTAAATTTGTTTAAATCTTATCTTACAAAGCTGGTGAAACTAAAAATGTTAGTTTAAACAAACCGTTTCGTACTGGCATTTTCTGCAAACATGACAGATACATGGATCTGGTTTAAACATTGCTTTGAAAGTCATGCGTGTTGCTTGGTCGTAAAGAGCGCTCTGTGTTCAAAATAATGCGATCTGAAGAACCATTTGTTGCTTTTTCCTACTTTTGACTTATTTTTTGCCTAAATTGAATCAAAATGTGTACAGTTCCGGCCGTATTTAGAGGGGCGGAGGGCGGCCGTTCCCTCTTAAGCGGGAAAATCTTTTGAAAGGCAAGATAATGCACGGAAAAATGGAATGATTGTCCGCCTTTAACGTAAAATCTCCAATTTTTCGGCGTTCGCGCCAGGTATTATGTATTTTCCACAATTTAAGCTTAAGCACGACTAGACACCATACTCGTAGGTGGGCGGCACCAAAATTATGCGGGGGGAGGGGTGCAAGATTTTTCAAAGGTCAAATAATGGCCTTAAAAATGGTGTTAAGGCATTTTTCAACGTTTCTCATCGAGCACTATCCATTGGCATCAAAAATTGCGAAAAAACGAAAAAAATATTCAAAAATTAAATTGTGGGAGGAGGGTATTTTGGTTTTTCGCAGGGGTGCATACCCCCAACCCCTCCTCCCTCGCCCAGGTGTGCAAGACACTTTCTGTAGCATTTTGAGTAAGAAAAAATATTTTTCGAAAAAGTATGAATTTTATTATTTTGATGAATAGAGCATGTCGAAAACGTCGAAAAATGCTGTTTTTGCGAGCTAACCTGACGAATTTCCTGAGATATATACCAATTTATGTTGGGTTTCCTCCCCTCCCCCTTCGCTTGGCCGAATCCTGGATACGAGTCTGATTCGATAACATAGTGTAACGTTTTATCACTTCGTCGTTCGTCTAATTGATTTCAGCGAAAGGTGTAAATTTTTCCTGGTACATGCATGTTTATCAGGCACGTAGCTGTAGGGCGGAATTGGAGGGGTCCATGCCCCCCAAAAATTCAGAAAAAAACCGAAAAATAGGACTTTTTACTCGTCATTTTGTGCTTTTCTTTGGCTTAGACCCCCAAATAGGTGTTGGTCCCCCCAAATAGGAGGGCCAGCTACGTGCCTGATGTTTATGTCGTACGTGTTGGTATTTATGGTTAAAGAAGATATTAGTTCTTGTGTAAATAACGTTTGCTTGCAGAATAAAGTTTTTTTCAAGAATTGCACGCTTTTTTTAAACGCACGTTTTTATCACAATAATACAATTAAGGGGATACGTTTCCAAGAGCTTAATCGTCTTTTTACATTGCATCCTCTTTTAGTCTCACTTCTGTCTAAACAAGTGTAAAGTTGATTCAATTGTGGTTAATTTAAAGTGGGTGTCAGGGGCGGATTTAAAGAGGGGCGGGGGCCGCCCCCCATTGGCCCAAAATAGTGCGCAAAATTGAGGATTTCTGGGCGAATTAAGGGTTCCGCCCCCCATAGGGGTACCGCTCCCCCTTAACAAAATCCTATATCTGCCACTGGGTATAATTTGTCTAATTTAACGACGAACCGTCTTTTCTGGCGAATGCTTTTGATTTTACAGTTTTTAGTTTGACTAAACGATCTCGTCAGTTACATAAGTTCTGAACGCACCTACGCACACAACGATAAAATCAAATTATTATTGTGAATTTGTACAGATCGAATAGAAATAGCTATCCATTGAAGTCTCAATCGAAATTGATCTTTTCTGATTTTTTCTGAACTTCATAATAGATTACAAAAGCAGTTTGAACTGCTACATCGCGACTGATTTTTTGCAAATCAGAATGCAATATGAGCTGACTGTATTCATGGATCATTGTGGTACTTATCGTTCGTTTCGTAAGTGACTTTAAGGGCGCTTTAAACTATCAGAATAAGTGTGATATTCTACAGCACACATTCCTATAGGGGGGTAGTATCCCCCACCTCCGGGTCCGAGACTTGAATCACTGTCGGGCAATTTAGAGCTATCAAACATTTTCTGCATGATTTTCGGGCACAAAAGCAGCGTAGATGTTAAAATTTTTCGGCGCATTGCGCCGACTAATACATTTCTGTTTTGTTTATCCATAAAATACCTAGAATGAACTTAAAATGAGCTAAAAAGTCAAAATTTCCGACGAATTCTTATATTTTTTACTTACAAGAGTGACGAAACTAGTCAGAATAGGACAAAAAGTAGTTAAAGATACAGTTTTTCACATTAAAACATGCTACATAGGATGTTTTAGCCATTTTTCATATTTGACCTGCAAAAAGGCTAGACTCTAAATTTAGTGGTCCTAAATTCTGGGATTTCACCCTCTGCACTTTCGACCTTGTGAAACTATGATCTACAGTATATCGCGTTATATGGAGACATGTACGCAGGGGCGTAACCAGGATTTTATTTCTGGGAGGGGCCGAAATTTCTGTTGTCCTATATATCGAGAACTGTCAGGACATACGCGAAAATAATGGCATTTTTGAGCGTTTCTCGACGAAATCTATGTCATGGTCAAGGGATCAATTTAAAAAAATGAAAACTTGCTTGATTTAAAATTTTGATATCACAAACCTATCCTTATAGCTATCTGTGCGACTAATTTCTCGATATCAAGTTAAAGCTTGACTCCAAAATACTTCAAAATACTTGTCTGTGCATTTAATTTTGCCGTTTTGCACAGAAAATAATAAATGGGCGCGAAACGCCGAAAATTGTTGACGTATTACCTGTTTTTAAGTCAAATCTGGGCTTCTAAGGTATGAAATAAGATAGAAAACAAGATATCTGACGCAAAGCGCTGGAAAATTTTGAGTTCAGTAGCTCATAAGTGTGCTAGAAACGCATTTTGGCTATTCTTTCAGTGGACTTCGAGAATTCTTAATTTTTCCTGTGGGCGACCTCTTGTGAAAAATAAAAGTATTTTTTTCACTTTGGGTGGAACTCGCTCCCCGGCTGATACGTCCCTGCGTGCACGCGTACTATTTCAGAACTGCATTACCGCACTGAAATTTCAAACTGCGAATAGATTCAAAAGAAAACCGCAAAGTTAAATGAAACAGACTATATCTATCCATTGCAAACGGCATTTGAACAGAAGCGCTAGTTGAATATCTGCTAAATTATAGTCTGTTTCACATAAATTTGTGCATAAATTTTAAGAATTTTTATCGACAGTAAGCTGAGGTTACGATTATTACACATCGGATCAATGCTATAATCGCAGTCTGTCGGGTCATTATCTGAGATGGTTTTAAATTTTATAACCGAACTTCTGTGAAACGGACTATAGTTGGTGGGTGCTTAATATGTAATAAGGAAGCGAATCCTTCTTCGCATAAAATTTTTGACTTTGTAGAGTAATAGCTTCAAGATTGCATCAAATGACGGCATGCCTCCTTCAGGAATTTCGGCTCTTAACGTTAACGATTAATTTCGTATATGGCTCCAAGCATACCTGTTCTTTGGCCAAAATTGCAGGCACGTACATAGCTGTGGTGGGCAAAAAAATTGAAAGTACGAGTATTTCTGTAAGGGTTCCCCAAAGGGAAAAAATTGAAAATTCTTCAAGCGTATTAGAATGATCGTTAGAATATTCGTATTTCAGCATGCTTTTGAGCTGATAGACCCAGAATTTTCGGGCGCTTTCAAAATACATTTTTTATTCTTCTGATTATTTCTTCTCGAACAATTAAAGCTCGTTAAAAGACGCTCAAATATACCATTATTTTTATCCATCTTCAAGTATTTGCTGATATATTCGACTTCAAAATCATAGTCCTCCCTCCAAATTCTGAAAGCCAGCTGTGTTACTGCAAAATTGTCGATCAACATTAGGTTTTCAATTTTTCACTCTGCTGGTGTGCTTTTTTTGGTTTATTATGTGAAAGTGTACCAAGGTAGACACGTGCTGCAGTATCTTCGGTTTTATCGTTTAACACAAAATCAAGAAAACGCTAAGTTTAGCGCTATTTTTTCGCCAAATTATTACGCCCTCCCTGCTATGACTTAATGGCGTCGAATTTTCAAAAGATCCGTTAACCTACTTTTGCGCGAATTTCGCAACTGCTCGTTGTTTGTGATTGTGATCATTAATTCGATAAGTCTATGTGACGATATTCTTAAATTTCGTAGATTTGGGCAAAGTGCCTTATTTGGGTTCCCACGTCACATCCGGTGAATACGCATTAAAAACATTATTTTTCAGTGTTTCTAACGATGCTCAATCTTTCTAGAACTTAAAAAAATTAAAAATGTTGATTAGTGTGATAAAATTCGAGGCAATCCAACAAAATATAGTCAAAAAATAGAATGTCGAACGAAAAGCTTAGTATTCTTACGCAAACAGATAGGTTGGTTACTGAAACGCGTAAAATAGCATCTTTTCTGCAAATTTCTTTTGAAAAATCGCAAATTCTAGAGGGACGAATAAACTTTTGGGGGATAATTCCCAAACCCCCACAATCATGTATGATAGGTGGATTTGGTAAAATTATAGCGACTGCTTCCCTACCAGCTATTAGGTACCAAAAAGTCTAGCTCGTTCGCTTTGTAAACCTGTCTGTGATTTTAAATTTAATTAATTTAATTAAATGAAATTTTTTAATCTAAGTAATTTTTTTATTTTTTTAATATTTTACGATTTTTGTACCAATCTATGCAAATTTGGTGTTAGTGTATTTTGTACATCATTTATTATAACATATTACGTATTGTACCGCTGCATGTTCATTTTTACAATAGTATGGCAGTAAATGCCATTAAAGGACGATGACGAGTCGTCGTCGTCGTCGTCTAAGATTCATAAGACCCTAGAAATCACGTGGGGATTTCGCGTTCAAAGTTTACATCATATGTTCAATGACCGTGATCTGGTCAGCCCACTCAAACTCGTTGCTCATTCGTAAAACCCAAATTTCCTCCCAAAAACCCGCCTATTATCCGACGACGGTGGTCTTAACCGCCGAAATATGCAAATTAGGCGCGTCGGTTCTGTTATTGTGGCGCCAAAATCAGTTTAAGTGGTCGAAAACGTATCGCGAGATCGAAACGGATTTTTTCGGCAAACCGATCGAACTGATTAGGTTTTCAATTTTTTCACTCTGCTGGTGCGTCTTTTTTGGTTTATTATGTGAAAGTGTACCAAGGTAGACACGTGCTGCAGTATCTTCGGTTTTATCGTTTAACACAAAATCAAGAAACGCTGTTTAGCGCTAATTTTTCGCCAAATTATTACGCCCTCCCTGCACGACTTAATGGCGTCGAATTTTCAAAAGATCCGTTAACCTACTTTTGCGCGAATTTCGCAACTGCTCGTTGTTTGTGATTGTAATCATTAATTCGATAAGTCTATGTGACGATATTCCTAAATTTCGTAGATTTGGGCAAAGTGCCTTATTTGGGCTCACATCACATCCGCTGAATACGCATTAAAAACATTATTTTTCAGTGTTTATAACGATGCTCAATCTTTCTAGAACTTAAAAAAATTAAAAATGTTGATTAGTATGATAAAATTCGAGGCAATCCAACAAAATATAGTCAAAAAAATGAGAATTTATTCGAACGAAGAGCTTGCTTAGTATTTTTGCGCAAACAGATAGGTTGGTTACTGAAAACGCGTAAAATAACATCTTTTCTGCACATTTCTTTTGGAAAATCGCGAATTCTGGAGGGGTGAAAAAACTTTTGGGGAGGCGATAATTCCCAAACCCCCAAAATCATTATGATGGGTGGATTTGGTAAAATTATAGCGACTGCTTTCCTACCAGCTATTAGGTACCAAAAAGTCTAGCTCGTTCGCTTTGTAAACTTGCCTGTTATTTTAAATTTAATTAATTTAATTAAATGAAATTTTTTAATCTATGTAATTTTTTACTTTTTTAATATTTTACGATTTTTGTACCAATCTATGCAAATTAGGTGTTAGTGTGTATTTTGTACATCATGTATTATAACATATTACGTATTGTACCGCTGCATGTTCATTTTTACAATAGTATGGCAGTAACCGTGCCATTAAAGGACGATGACGACGAGTCGTCGTCGTCGTCTAAGATTCATAAGACCCCTAGAAATCACGTGGGGGATTTCGCGTTCAAAGTTTACATCATATGTTCAATGACCGTAATCTGGTCAGCCCACTCGTTGCTCATTCGTAAAACCCAAATTTCCTCCCAAAAACCCGCCTATTATCCGACGACGGTGGTCTTGACCGCCGAAATATGCAAATTAGGCGCGTCGGTTCTGTTATTGTGGCGCCAAAATCAGTTTAAATGGTCGAAAACGTATCGCGAGATCGAAACGGATTTTTTCGGCAAACCGATCGAACTGATCAAAATGTCCGTGCCTTCTATTCTGTACGCGGTGCAAAATAATTTGGATTTTTTGGCGTTGGCGAATTTAGACCCGGGCGTTTATCAGGTCAGTCCAGCTGTGTGTAAAGGCCATATATGTTATTGGGCTTGGTCTTTTCATTCCGAAGCCTGAAAAAAAAATTTCAAGCCCGTAATTTGCGATTTCCGAAAAAATTCGTATAAAAGATGCCGTTTTCTGTGTTTTTAGCTATGTTTTGGCTTAAAAGCGCTAAATTTTCGGCGCTTCGCGCCATATACTCTTTTATTGATTTTATCTTGTTTAATTTAATCAAAGTTTTCGAAATTTTTCAAATGTTTCTATGTTCTGAAAAGAAGGAGCATTGTAAGACGACAAAAAATGGCGTTTTTGACGCAAATTCTTTTTTGAGCCCTAGAAAGGGACTTTATAAAAAATTATGCTTTCACGCCTTCCCTCCCCCGCCCCAATTCCCATGCTGCGTAGGTATGGTAAAGGCAGCTATGTTCAATAGTGTAGGAGCAGCTAGGGAGAGTAAACGGTTTACAGCCACGCAGGTAGGATTTAACCACCAAAATTAAAGAACGCCTGCCGACTGACCTCAGATTATATGTTTTAAAGGTTTTCATTTTTTAGCAATTTTCGGTTCTGACCATGGGTGGGGGCAACACCGGAATTTTGTGGAGGGGGGGGGGGGGGGTGAAAAAATTTTCAGAGCTGTGAAAAATGATCTTAAAAGTGGTCGTATTGCGAAAAAAACACCATTTTCGACGTTTTCCATGGCACTAAAAATCGCTGAAAAGCAAAAAATTCAAAATTGAATTGTAAGGGGGGGTTTCCAACTTCTGGGGGATTGCATACCCCAAACCCCCCACGCCACGTGTGGTTCTGACTGATAGAGTTGGATGATGAAAACGTAAAAATGATATTTTATCGCCCTATTCGACTATTTGCCTTGAGATTGATTTTTACTCCCCAGGATTTCGGCGCTGCACATGGTCCATATTTCCCATGTATTTCTTGAATTTAAGGTCTTTTCTGACGGTTTCTAGTCAAAAAGCTAGTAGTTTTAATAGGATTTCATGCTGTAGACTATCGAGTCCAAATTCATGAATGTGGCTTAATGAAGTTCATACCTTATTGCAAAATTAAGCACAAAAATAAAATTAAATAAAACAATATTCAAATGTAAATACTTAAAAAGTCAAATGTCAAAATTACAAATCTTGTATTTTTCAGGATGCTTCTACCCTCGATTTTAATCAAAACGTTTTTATTCGAATTGAAGGTCAGGCCATTGTCATAGGGTAGTAGAGATAGGGCATTCTTAGATTTCTATCCTCTTAATGATTTGAATGCCCCTCGTGCCTGTGAGCTTTCCGTGTATACTCGTACGTATTACCTCTCTGATTTATGCAGGTATTAAACAAATAAATTAAATTTATCAGTTAATTCAAAATAAACAAAATTAAATAAATTAACATACGAATTCGCGATGCGTGTTTGATTATGAAGCTGTTTTTTCATGTCTTTGCAAACATTAAATTACTATTAGGTATAACGGTTTCTTAGTCTGTTCGAAATATTTGTGTGCCGAAATTCTCCAATTGTGTAAAGTAATAAAATTTAATGACAAAAATTGAATTATTAAGAAATTTATTAAAATCGTGAAGTTAATAAAATTGACTCGCTTAGGTCACGTGCCAGCTCAAGGTGGTCACTACGGCCATTTTTATGGTTCTTATGTTGGGCAGGCGTTTTTCGTTGATCCGGTGGTGCTCCATAGTATTATTATTTGCCGGTGTGGCCATGGTCCAATTGAATGCGATGAATAACGAAACGTCTAAGCATTCGTCTCATCAGCGAACGAATTCGGCCCTTCCTATTAGCGGAACGCTCGACGAACAGCCAATCAAAAAGCAGAGCCCCGTGATTGGCTTATTAGCCGTTCTGGTCACGTGCTTGACGGCCGGTTTTTCCGGCATACACTACTTAATTTTCTCGCTTCTTTTTTCTCGCAAATCTAAAATTTAAAAACATGTAATAAATTCAGAAAAAAGCAAATTTAAAATTTCTTACCAAAATTTTAGTTCACTTCAGTCAGTTCAGTTTAAATTCATTTTTATTCCTCTATTTTTTCATGTTTTCTAAAGGTGGCGTAAATGTTGATTACAAATCAATAGTTTTAATGAATATATAATTTTAATTTTAATTTTAATCAACTAATTTCTAATTCTTATTTTGATTTTATTTTAATAAGCTAATTCTAATTTTAATGAGCTGATTTTAATTTTTAAAAGTTAATTCTAATTTTAATGATCTAATTTAAATTCTAGTTCCAACTTAAATTCTAATTTAAACTTAATTTCAAAAAGTCTTATTCGAATTATAATTTTAGTTTCAACTTTTAATAATTCTGATCTTATTTCTAATTCTAATTTTAAATCATTCATTCCTATTTCTAATGAGCTAATTCTAATTCTGAAAGTGCTTAAAAAATATACCTATGTATGTACATAATAATCAGTAATTTTTAATAATAACAACCTGCTCTAAATTTGTCCTAAAATGAAAAGACAAATATCTAAATTGGGTAAAAATTAAATACAAGACCAAATTCTCGTAATTATTGAAAATTTAAAAGAGAAATCGATTTAAGGCGTTTATTTCGAAAAAATGCTTAAAAATTGCGGCCAAACTTCGCTGTGGATCCGCAATATGCAACTTTACGTGACCGGAGTTGCGAGCGCATTTTTAGCCTGCGCCATCAAAGACGGCCGGGCCATTTTAGCCAGCGGTTTCTTTTTCGGCTACTACGATTTGGTATTTGTTATAGTAGGTAAGAAGTCAATTTGATTAAGTTCGATCGATTACATTAGTCGAATCAGTTTGACTTCAACTCGCTATTTCACCTTGATATCAAATTATGAATTACCTTAGATATCCTCAGTTATAATACCCATAAATTTAGTCGGTTACTTAGTCTTAATTTAACCCAAGTTACCATTTTGAAATCAGTCCTTGAATTACTTTACCCATATGCTTGGTTTTAGTTCCTAAATTTAACGTGCTTATCTTATAATGCAATTGAATTAGTCGAATTAATTAGTCAGTTAGTTTTATAAGCTAGTCTGAGTTAAACCCGCGTTATTCTAGATTAAATTAGACTTGGGATTACTTTACCTATTCTCACTTTTAATTCACGTGAATTTCATGCGCATGTCTCATAATTTATTAAATTTAAGTTGGTCTGAATTTTAGTCGGATTACGCTAATTGCTTTGAATCACGTTACCGTCCCACAGCTTTAAAGCCTCTAAATTTAATGTATGAATCTCATAATTTAATCAAGCTAGTTGAGTTTGTTAGTCTGACTTTAACTTGATTGCGAGAGTCTTAAATTAGACTCTGAATTACTTTACCTATTCTCAGTTTTAATTTCCCCTAATTTAATACACATATCTCGTAAGGCATTTATTTTATTTTTTCATTAGCTGAAGACTCGTTGATTTTCAAAGTTTTCTGTTACGCGTAAATCTCTTTTATGAAATTTAGGTGTAAAATTTAGGCGTAGGTGTAAAGTTTTTATGCAAGCTGCCGAGAAAGCATGATCAGTTACATTTTCGAAATTAATAATTTTGCTTATTCGTTTATTTGTTTGTTTTCTTGTTTATTTTAACCAGTTACTTAATTGTTTATTTTTTTCTTTGTTTGAAGGTGCTGTTTTGTGCGTTTCTGGCTCTATATGCTTGCTCGGAATTGCTCGAATTTTGCGTATATTCTTCCAAAATTTTTAGATTATTTTTTGCGTTCCAGAAAGATAGATTGTCGTTAGAAACGCCAAATATGAAATTTTTATCGCGTATCCACTATCCAACCTTAGCGTCCAAAAAATACGTTGGTAACATTTTTTGGTTCCACTATTCCAGAGTCCAATGCTCTGCAGGTCTGATGACAACAGTATTTCTTTGGAGCTGATAACTTAATAATTTAATGGCAGTTTGTCTGTAAATAGCCAAATTTTTGATAAGGACTAGTATTTGACAAAAATTTGTCAAAATTTAAAAAATTCCAGCCATATTGCAAGTCTGATAAATTTGGCGAAAAAATGCAAGTATTTTCGAGAATTCTGGATTTGCTGGATTCGGTTCGAAGGACGGCCGGACTTGAATCGAGAATTTCGCTTGGAAACTCAGACACTTTTATACCACGCGCGCACATAGGGCTGGGGTATGGACTCCCCTCCCTCCAGAATCCGGGGGACACCCATTTCTGGCAATTTTACCCTATCGATCCCCTCTCCCCCCAGAATTTGGTTGCGGTCCATGTGTAGCAGAATTTCGGAAAGGAAAGAGTTGTAGTTAGTCGGTCATTTTTGACGGCGGGAGGCCGATAGCTAATAGCTATCCTTCAATTTCAAAGTATTTTGGACCGAAAACGACAAAAATTGCCTCAAAGGGATTTGAAACTCGAATGTTTGTCGAAAATCCTTCTGTGCTTTCTTACATTATATGATGCAAATTATGCTTTAACTATTGATAAAATTATCGCAATTTTCATGCCGACCGATTTTGCGACTTTAACTTTGCGGGATTATTATCATTGATAAAAAACATCTTGACTTCGGTTGAGCTAAACTTTCCTTTGACGTATATTTGCCGAAATTTCAAATTTATGGCCCGCCTTTCGATAAGTATTTTGGGAAATTTCGAGCATAATTGATCGATCGATAATCATTATTCATTTGTAATTTGCTACTTCAGGCTTCTAATATGTTTTCTGAAATTGCGGTTTTCTTTTAAAGATTGTGGGAATTGATGCATCCTGCGTAGCACACTCCGAGCAGCCAAATTTTGTAATATTGAGCTAATTTTTAGTTAGCGTTGCTCATTCAAGAATTTTCTTTGCGACGGCCGTTTAAGTTGGCAAAAAAATTGTAGTTGTCAGTTTTTCAATTGAAATGAATATGTTCCATTTAATCTGCATCGGCGCATTATTTATTGCTAATCGCCATCTTCTTATTAACTTGTTTAGTTTAATGTATTATTTATTACCTTTCTCCTATCTCAAATGTTTCATCATTCATGCGAGTTTTTTCGCTACTTTAGCCTTTTCGGTTTCCGCTCTAGTTAATGAATAAACAAATAAATAAATAAACAAAGAAGTTAATAATTAATTAAATAAGCAAGTAATTAAATATATGTGTACAGGAGCGGATTTAAAGGGAGAGCGGGGAGGGGTGGGGTGGCAGCCGCCCCACATTGGCCCAAAAATGCTGGCGAGAAAAAGAATGGATATGTAATTTGCAATGGTTTTTTGGCCGTCAGTGATCAAAATTGCAATGCCTATTAATGACTTTTATTCACTTTCTTGGCGATCTGGAAGTCATTTTTTCTCATAGAATAGGTTTTAAAACAATTTTAAGAGCAGAAACATCTATTTCAGCAGCATAGATTTTATTTAATTTCAAGCAGAACTCTTAAAAAATTTTCAACGTTTCATGTCAAAATACAGAACATCTAGCGGTAAAATAAGCTTCTTAACACCCTTTCCTAAATTTTCCGGCACTCTGCCCCATACATTTACATCATGGGAATTCTGGGGGTCGGGCCTGGAAATTTTTTTAAAAATTGCCTTTTTCTATCTAAAACACGATGGGTACACGTAAAAACACTATTTTTTGACGCTTCAGACAATGCTCGCTCTTTTTAGATCATAAAAGGTGAAATAAATATAAAAAAATTTAATATTAAAAAATTGAAAAAATTGAAAAAATAAATTGAAAAAATTGAATAAATTGAACAAAAATCGTCAACAAATGTGCATATGGCACGAAGCGCCGAAAATTTGAGATATGAGCTGAAAACGCCTCAAAAGCATAGGTGGGCAGCACCAAAATTCTGGGAGGGGGTGAAAAAATTTTCAAAGGTCAAAAAATGGTCTTAAAAGTGGTTGTATGGCAAAAAACACCTTTTTTGACGTTTCTCATCGAGCACTATCCAATGGCATCAAAAAATCGCTAAGAAAGCAAAAAAATTTCAAAATTCGAGGGGGGGGGGTATTTCAACTTCTGGGGGGTGCATGCAAACCCCCAACCCCCCCCCCACGCCCACGTGTGCTCAAAAGGCACAATTTTACAAATTTTACCAACTTTTGCGAAAAATCGACAATTCTGTGGGGAGGTCGCATCCATTTTGCGGGGGTCAGCTGCTATTCTGAAGGATCAAGCATCAACCAAGAATACGTCTGCTCTGCAGCAGGTTTTTGCTAGAGTCGAAGAAATTTAATGATTTTTGGCGCAGAATTGTCTAAAATTTCAAAATTTTCGAAAAACGCTGCGTCGAAACTCATTTTAGATGGAAGTAGACAATGTAAAACGCTGAAACGAGAAGTTAGATGGAAAATTGTCTATCTTCGACGTGAAATCTTCAAATTTTCGGTGCTTCGCGCCAGATATGGAGTATTTTCCATAATTTTGGCTTTAGCGCGATCAAAAAACGACACGTTTTATAGCATTTTGAGTAAGCGAAAACTTTTTCATGAAAAGTCCGGATTTTATGAGCTTAATTGATAGATCATGTCGAAAATGCGGTTTTTTGAGCAATCCCGACGAATTTCCCGAGATTTAGACCAATTTATGATATGTCCCCTATTCCCTTGACCGGATCCTGGATACGGGCCTGTATATACACACTCGTATATATAAGTAAATAGATACAAAAGTAATTAATTAGAGGAATAAACGAACAAATGAGCAAATCACTGTAGTTTTTGGCGTTTTCCTCTTTAAACATAATTTAGCAGTTTTCGAGGACAAGCAATGCAAAACGGATTTCATTATCTACTCGCAATTTCTTCTCTTTTTTCAGCTTTTTCTCCAAATTTTCCAGCTTTTTTCGTGATACATATTAGCCGACCTGAACATCTTTTAGAGTCTTTTCTTTCGGATAATTTTTTGAATTTCGATTTTCAACATACTCGTATCTTAAATTAATTTTTTTTCAAATAATTTTTTGCGCATTTCATTTTTCTCTCAAAGTGTTATATATAAGCTTTGCCTCTAATTTTTCTCAGGACTTTTGAGCGTAGGCGGATTATACATTTCATTGGTGATTAAATATTTGGACAATTTATTGAAAAGTTTCGCTTCGGCCGCCAGCATTTGTTTAGTGTCACTGATGTCGGCTTATTTGTTCCACACACAATTGGATGTTTTATTCGGCCTTGGGTCATTTACGGTCATTTCGGCCATTATTTTGTACAATTACGTCGCGGAATAATGACACACGTATTTATATATTATCATTGTATAATGTATTATAGACTGTATTAAACGAAAAACCGAATTATTGACCAATTTTAAACTCGTATTAAGAATCTTCGTGAAGTTCCATAAAAACCGAAAAATAATAGATTATGGTTTTTCGAAAAATTTTCAACATTATCATTGCGATTATTCAATATGCTTACTGCATATTAAATTACGACGATTCAATTTCTGCTAATACGTATACAATAAGTTAAAATTAGATTGATAAATTTTGAATTATGTCTTAACCGGTCGAAATCAAATGTGGGCGTGGAAGGCCGAATAACCCTCAGAATTCAATTTTTGGAAATTTTATTTGTTTTTTCGCAATTGTTTTTATGTCAATAGATTTTCCAAATTTTTTAATTCTTTATCTTTTCTAATATTTTTTTATTTTTAAATGTTTGATGAGAAACGTTGAAAAATGGTGTTTTCTACGTCATCTACCATTGTTAAGACCATTTTTGACCTTTGGAATATCTTTGCAACCCCAGAATTGTGGTGCTGCCTTAAGGCACGTGAAGCTGCCGTGGGCGGACTGAGCCCAAAAGACCAAAAATAGCACAAAATAACGTTTAAAAAGTCCGATTTCTCTGAATTTCTGGGGGTCCGAACCTACCCAAATTCCCCCAGGAGATACGTGCCTGCCTATGGTCGATATTGTATTGAAATGACTGGACGTAATTTTAGGATAATTTCTCGCTCGCATATGTTATATCTGTATTATGCTGTTTTATTTATTAGCAATTTAATGGCATTGTTTAAAGCGTCAGTTAGTATTATACTTAGCATTTTATGAACCGAATTTCGGATTGTGATGACTATGCATTGGTGATTTGGTTTTGATGTGCTTCAAATCATACAATCGTTAATTGTTTGAATGTTTTGTAGTAAATACTTTATGTGCGTAAATGAAGTTTAATGTTGGAGCCTAAAAGCTATTAAACTACAAGCACCGTATTAAAATTAAACTTATATGAATGAAATAATTTTCAACGCCTGAGGCTACTGACTAGACATTTTTGCATTCGGTCTGAAATGGACTTGGAATCATGTGGATGTTGGGGAGGCAATTCACACCCCAGATGGCCGAATACCCCCTCCCCCAAAACCAAAATACTCCCAGAATTCAGTTTTGAAATTTTTTTTCTATTTTTTCACGATTCATTCATGCCTATGGATAGTGCTCGATGGAAAACGTCGAAAAATGTTGTTTTTTTGTCATACCACCATTTTAACATCATTTTTGACCTCTAAGAAAGCACTTACCCCCCCCCAATTTCGGTGCTGCCCACCTACGCGTGAAATAAGATAGGTAATCTATGACCGTGCAAATATTTCACGAGGTTTTGAGCCTGAAGTAAATGTTTAGCGCTCAATATAGTTTGTTGCGACGAATGAGGTTCCTAGACAGCAGACTACAGTATACAGGTTCAAACGTGTCGCTTTAACCGATTTTTTAGTCAGTTCTCACTAGTGTTGTAAAAGATAAGGATTTTTTGCAAGATAAAAGATAAAGATAAAGTTGAAATTTTAAAATCTAAAAGAAAGATAAAGTGTACATATGTAAATATGGTCACCTGGACCCAGGAGAATGTTGTTTGTGAAGTGCAATAAACGAGAGTGAGTTGATGTAAAGCTGCCAACTGAATGCCCCAACTTTTACACCTAAGATCAAAGAGGTGATATGCATTAAGCACACATAAATGTAGGTTTGGGGGTTTCTCCGCGGTATCTGACTGTCCCATGTACTACTACTACTGGCTGACAGCAAATCACTTCTTTCTTTTCACAAGCATCAAAACCCTGCTCTGTGCGCCTGTACAAAGTATAGTCGCAACAGTTTTTGATTTTTTTAAACTTCTCCATGTTTCCGAGGCTTGGACATAGATTAATGTGGGTGCTAGTAGTAGTACTCCCGCTTAGATCGGTATCACTCCAGCTTACTTATAGTCTGTTTCATTTATTCCAGAGCTTTTTTGGTCAATTTTTTTAAGGGCTACAGTAAGCGAAACGACGAATTACTGTAATTCATCAGATCAACTCAGTGAGGGCGAGTGGCTAGAATTCTTCCATTTGTAATGCACTAATCCGCCCATATAAATTTAATTTTGGCATTTAATCAGTGCTGCGACATACTACAGTAAGTGCGTTAAACAAAAAAGCTACCGGCTGGAATCGAACCCGGGTTGCTCCGACTACAAGCCTCAACATCTTAGTGTATTGTGTTTAACATAGAATAAGTTAAATACGCGATTTTTATCTGTAAGTTGATTGATCTGCTGGAAGACGAGAATACATTATGCCGCAAAAATGTTATTAGAGAACCTTTTTTACTACGTAGCTTTAGTGAGATCGAGCGACCTACAGTAAATAAGAAAGAAGGGGTTACTGTAACCTCCGAAAACATTTATTGAAAAAGCTCTCAGATAAATGAAACAGACTATAGGTCGATATACAGGCAATAGTTTGGGCCGCACTTGTATTACAATAAAAGTTGAATGCGTCTAAACGTGTTTCACGTCTAACCTGCATTTTGTATTACATGCTGACTTAGGTACGTACATATGTTATCTTTTTTGCAAGATAAATTCCTATCAAAAAGATAAAGAATATAGATAAGAACATCGTCAAGATAAAGATATATAGCTTTATCTTTATCTTGTTAAAAAGATAAAGATATCTTTTACAACACTAGTTCTCACATTGATTATTGTGACGGATGTCATTTTGGTGAAATGGATCATGTTTTCGCATCCGATTGACCTCAAAATGGCACAAAAGCCTGTTCACAAACTCGATTATAATAGGTCTTTAGGCATTTCCTACAGTACAGTTTACGC
This sequence comes from Mermis nigrescens, assembly GCA_036768485.1. Lineage (NCBI taxonomy): Eukaryota > Metazoa > Nematoda > Enoplea > Mermithida > Mermithidae > Mermis > Mermis nigrescens. The sequence goes on along the minus strand of JAVLUZ010000764.1, from coordinate 145,753 downwards.
ACTAGAAAATGTAAATTTACGCATGCTATAATTGTATGATGATTTCTGCTTTATACGGTAAGCGCGTCTATAGAAAATTGCGAGATTTTAAATGGGTATTTCGGAAGAAAATGTTGAATCACATTCGAAAGACAGATCAGATTGAATTTTCCGTGGGTAGGTAATGCTTTTCTTTGCAATTATGACTTCCTTTTCGCAGACTTTTAGTGTATATAGATAAATACGTGGTTCACGTATCTACTTCTATGATGATTAATAACAGTGCCCTTTTTACTGTACATGTCTCGTGCAATATAAGCGCCAGGCCAGGTTGCCAAGTTGAGAGGGCTTCTCTATTCTTGGGTTTTTTTGTGGCCGTTGGAGGCATTTTTTTGCGCCTATGCGTAACCATATTTTTGAGGCCGTAAAACATGTTTAGCGGTTGTGGTTTCTCTGCGCGTGTACTTTGAAGTTAAAATTGGGGGGCTTTGACAAGAGCACTTGGCAACCCTGATCGACAGGAAAGCGCGCCTGTAGAAAGCACCCTTTCTTCCCAGCGCTTTAGTAGACATAGAACAGACCCGTAATTTTTTTCACATTTTTCACTTTTTCCTATGTTTTTCCGGGAGGTATTAAAGTGTCAAAAATAGAGCGGCCGTGTTGAAAAATCAGTGAAGCTTAAGTAGAAAATCCTATGTACAAGACAAGAAAGTGTTTATTGTCAGAAAAATACACGAAATTTGATAAAACGCAAATACATGATAAAATAGTGACTGAACAAAAGGACATACAAAGATCACGGAAGTGATACAACTAGGTATGCCCCAACAATAAATTTGTAAAATCAATGTTTAGGAGCTCTTTTTTGAACAAACGGATTTTCGGAGAAGAGACTATTTGATTAGGTAAGGAGTTCCAGATTTTTCGGTATCTTTGCGAAAAATCGTTGAGGTGAGCATTGGAACGGACAACTGGTAACGTAAGTTTACGACTGTTAACTGATCGGGTAGTGCCTTGACTAAAAATGAAAAATTCATTAGCATCAATACAAGATAAACCATTAATAATTTGATACATGAGACATAGACATATGTGAAGACGACGAAGTTCTAAAGAAGGCAGGTTAAGAAGCTTTAGGCGTTCAAGATAGGATAAATTGCTATTAAAACCAAAAAGACGTTTAGTAAATTTACGCTGAACATTTTCAAGACGATTTATATCATTTGCATAATATGGATTCCATACAGAAACAGCATACTCAAGCATAGGTCTTACATAAGTAGTATAGGCCCTAACTAAAATATCTTTATCACGAGAAAGAAAAGCTTTGTGTATTAGAAAACAACGAGAAACAGCTTTTTTAATTATGTGATTTAAATGTTCCTTACAATTGAGATTGTGGGAAATATAAACACCTAGATCACGAACGGAACTAATGTCATTTGGAATATTTATATTATTCAAAGAATAAAGCTTTTTTGGATTATTTTTACCAAGATGTAAAACTGCACATTTTTCCGAAGCAACAGGAAGTTGCCAATTTATAGACCAAATATAAATATTGTCCAGATCTTTTTGTATTAAATGATTATCAGAAGATGGACCAAAGATTTTGACATCATCGGCAAAGAGGTAAATTTTACTGTATTTAATCAAGTTACATAGGTCATTTACATAGATCAAGAATAAAGTAGGACTAATACAACTACCTTGGGGGACACCACTGCCAACAGGCATGAAGTCAGAAAAAACTCCGTTAATACAAACACGCTGAAATCGACCATGTAAAAAGGATTTGAGCCAATTAAAAAGTAGACCTTTTATTCCATATTTAGAGAGCTTATATAAAAGCTTAGAAAAGGGAATTTTATCAAAAGCTTTAGAAAAGTCGATGTAAGCAACATCGACAGGAGTTCTATTACTCAAAGATACCGTCCAACTGTGTTTACATTTAAGTAGTTGTAATTCACAAGACTTTGATTTTAGAAAACCAAACTGAGAAGGAGATAAGAGTCTGTTTGTAGTGAGAAAATCGACAATTTTTGAATTTATCAAATTTTCCATGATTTTACTTGATGAGCAGCAAATAGAAATCGGCCTGTAATTTCTCACTAAAGCTGCGTCACCTTTTTTAAAGACTGGGGTTACATTTGCCAATTTCCATAAATTTGGGATAGTGCTAGTCAAAAATGAAACATTAAAGATACTAGCTAAAGGCTCAGCAAGATAATTTGAAAGTTTTTTCAAGAAAAATGACAGAGTCCATCGGGACCAATAGAAAAAGAACCTTTTATTTGATTTAAAACCAGTTGCACGTTCCAAGCGTCAAAATGAATGGTTTGCAATGCAAAACCAGTCATCGAATCTAAAAAAGGAAGATGATTATTATCAACAGAAAAAACAGAAGAAAAGTAGTTATTAAACAAATTTACCTTTTCTAAAGGATCAGAAACGATTTTGTGGTCATGAAAAAGAGGTGGAAAAGAGCGATGATTATTCAACCGATTATTGACAAATTTATAAAATGATTTCAAACTTTTGTCAGAAAGAAGATTAATTTCTTCAGAAGCAGAGAAATTTTTAATTTCAAAATCCAATTTTTTACAAAAAGATTTATATTTGATTTTTGTATCGGTGGAGTGATAAAGTTTATGTTTCTTCCAAAGCATACGTTTTTTAGTTAACATTCTTTCAATTAGTTTGGGATATTTACGTTTCATGGGCTTGGGGTGAGTTAATGGGACAAATGCATAAATTAAAGAGTGAAGCACTCCAACAAACAAGTTATACATATCACTTACATTAGAACAGGTATCAAAAAGATCAGGCCAAGAAATCTGAGACAGTGCTAGACCTAACGCATTAAAATCAGCTTTACGAAAGTTAAAAAAAGATGATCTAGGATTTTGGACTGGCATCAAAAGACAATCAAATATAATTGAATTATGGTCACTATTAGAAAAAGGAATATCAACTTTTACGTTAGAAATTTGATCAGATGCAAAGAGAAGATCTAATATATTATTATCATGAGTATTTTCTGTTATTAATTGATGTAAACCAGTGCCCGAAAGTGAGTCAAAAAATAGGGTATTAAGATTATCAGTAGGAACCGAACTTATCCACCAATTGATTTTTGGCAAATTAAAATCTCCTAAGATTACAAAAGGGAAAGGAACAGAACAAGCCCATTCAACACATCTACATAAAATTTCAGCATAAGCTAGATCAAAATCAGGGGGTCGGTAAACCAAAATAAATCTGATCTTTCTATCAGAATCAAAAATATCAGTTATTAGAATTTCGGTAGCTTTAAAAGCGGGTGGCGGATTTATTTGAATAGCATTAAAAGAAGTTTTAAGAAATAAAGCTACACCCCCACCACGTTTACCGTTTCGATCACAGCGGAAAATGCGATAATTTTTGCCAGGGCACAATAATCCATCGGAAATATCAATATGGAACCATGTTTCAGAAAAAATAGAGCATCAAAACTTTCTTCATTCAGCAAAAAATGTAAGTTGCTAAGTTTGTTCAAAAGACTTTGAGCATTAGCATAAAAACATTGAAATTTTAAATAATCTTGGGGCGCGGATACCTAATGAGCGAGTCGCGGGCTATTAATATTTACATTAGGTTTACATTTAACGCAATCAGCATGAAAATCAATGTATAGTCCTTGTTCACCTCGAGATTTACGATCATTCAGCTCATAAACCAGTTCACGTTGCCGTTTTCGTTGTAGAAAAGATAGGTCAGGACGACAACGTAGACGCGAAAGTGGGCCTTTGGATTGGACACGGACTGTCTTATTAATCAATGAGATATACCTACTTACACATGTATTAGCGGTGGTTGGTAAAATTTTTGTATAAAAATTTTGCGCTCTACTAGGAATATCATTAGTAATACGTTATTTCTGTCGAGACTTCCTTCCTTCAGTAGAATATTTTAGCCAATTCTAAATTTTACCTTTCTAGAACGCTTTTTTGCATTACAAAAATTTTCCACAACGTGAACCAAGACCAAAGTTTTCTTCCTCATCTCGAAGTTTTGGTTCACAAAAATCCTTGAATGTGGAAAAAAGGAAAAACAGTGCTCCCACTCAGGTCGAGGTATTGGCGTTAGTTTAGTGCGATTATTTCAGGCTTTAGACGCACATTCGCTAGATTTTTGTTTTTCTCTCCTTTGTTCTGGTAGCTCTACTCTCCTCGTCTACTCATTTCTTTCTTCGTGATTTAAGAAGCTCAATTAATAAGGATAGGTACTGACGAGCAGGGATGTTTTTAGCGCCACCCCCATTTGCTTTTGCCTGGCCGCTAATGGCCAGCAGGAAGCGTTTCTGCATGGAACTTTTCATTGGCACCTCAAAAACTCAAAAACATAGAGTTATTAGGAGAAAGCAGAGAAAAATGACAACTTTTTTGAGTGTTGCCCAGAAAACTGCATACAATGATCATAAAAATTTAAATAAAATCTTGGGCATTCGTGTAGCTGGTTCACATATGTATTAATTAGAGCTGTGCCGGGGCCAGGCCCCGGCCCCGGCGCCGGGGCCTAGGCCCCGGCCCTCGGGCCGGAGGCTGGGCCCCCGGCACCGGGGCCGGGGCCGATGTTAGAGTTGATTATAATGTAGAAAATTGATAATGTTTTGGGCAGATTTACCTTCAAACTCAATTTCAAGCAAACCACAGATCTTGCTAATTCAAATCTTTATTTCACGATGTCAGATTGGTGAAAATTTCTAGTTAATAATCAAAATTGACATATTTTAGATTGCAATTCATATAGACGAGCATTTCCAGCTTGCTTGGTAGCAGACAGCTACGTCTATCAGAACAAATAGAATGATAAGCCTAAAAAAAGTGCAAAGTAAAGCACATTGAGAAACGCATCCAAGTCAGAGGAGTTAAATCCATACATGGGCAGCTCAAAAATTCTAGGGGGTCCAAAATTTTTCAAAGTCAAAAAGTGCCTGATAATATATGGTAGAGCGAAAAATACACCGTTTTCTCGCGTTTCTCAATGAGAGCTATCCATTAGCATCAAAAAACTGCAGAAAAACAGAAAAAAATTCTGAAAATCAATTTCTGGGGGGTCTAGCGAATTCTTTGGGGGGGGAGAAAGTGAATTCTGGGGGTTTGATCCCCGATGCCCATGTTCTGTTATATCTTGTAATCCCAACAAATATTAACGCTTGACGTGCATATCTACAAGCAAGAATATATGCATAGGTACATATAAGGGGTAGGGCAGGGTCATACTATAAGCATAGTAAAGCACGCTATTATTGGCCCCGGCCAGGCTCCCGGCCCCCGGCACCGGGGCCTAGGGCCCCGGCCCCGGCCCCGGCAAAAAAGGCGGCCCCGGCACAGCTCTAGTATTAATATAGTCATATTATAAGGGCGTATGTGTGCGATCGATAGCATCTGAGGAAACGAGAAAATTTGCTGGCAATCGGTTTCCAAACGTGGACCCCTTGCTGTAAAGTCCAGAACCATAACCAATCGACTAACGCTGGTTAATTTCGATAAAGGTTGCAATCTATTCGTGATGTTTTGCTGGTTTACCACTACCAGCTGATTAGGCGTGGGCTTAGTATCATGGACTGACCAAAATGTTGGTGCTAGCGTTTAAAATAAGCCTGAGTAATGGGATGCGACGGGCAGAGCGAGCGAAGCGAGCGACGCGAGTTGCATCCTATTGCTTAGGCTTATTTTAAACGCTGGCACCAACATTGTGGTCAGTCACATGAATCTACTGGAAAAATCTGATGACTGCCTTATTTGTTTTCGACTTGACTCAAATCAAACCAGTTAGGTGGCAGCTTTCACCGGATAATACTTGTTGTATACGTACTAATAGCGTGGCTATCTTAATACATATGTGAACCAGCTACACCAATGCCAAATCTTGTTTTAGTTTTTTCAGCTCATTCAATTTCTTGAGACTCTCACGGGCAGATTTCTTGTCATTGGATATAATGTTCAAGTAAGAACAAGTTCTTCATCTGCCTTCACACTAATTCTTGTATTTATGATCTTTTGAACTATGATCTTATTTAGGAGACAAGCATGATACTGAAACAATTAATGCCATGTAAAGCGACGGACAGTTAGGGGCTTCTAGTTGAAAAGTTGTTAAAATCTGTTTTTCTGCGATCCTTCGAGCGCAGTTTGAGTTTTTATCTTTTTGAAAACTATTTGGGAAATGTAAAACTTTCATTTCGGGGCTCAAAGATTTGGGTCTGCTTGCATATCGGGATGTGACTTTTTAGGTAATAATTACTTGAAAGAACTTTTATTCTCTCGAAAAAAAACATGATCTGATCCGAAACTTTGATGCTGCTGCTGCATGAGGAATCATTATTTGTGCGCCAAGAAAAGACTTATGTGCTTGCAGATGCACAAAAAATTGCTAAACTGAAATGAAATGTAGAAAACAAGATTGATGCTATGTTTTTGGAAGAGCTTATGGGAAAGAAGGATACCCTGTATAATAATTCCAAATTCCAATGTTAACATTTTATCATTGTTAAACAAGAGTTCGCTGATAGTGAAATAAAAGACCAGCGATGGGAAACGTAATTTTTAACTTTTTTGGCGCAAAGCACTGAAAATTTTCTTGAAACTTGCTTAAAATCGCTCTAAAAACTTCAATCTTTCAATTCAAAAAGCTCTTGCGCATGTCGTTAACGTCAAAATTTTTCGTTAGTATAGAATCGGTTTTTTTGCTGACGCTAAAAAATTCCTGCAGACAAAAAATTATCGTATTTGGTCGCATAAGGCAGCAAGTTTGAAAATTTACCTAGTTTTGTATAGCAGGTTATTCTTAAAGTCAATATATCCATGCGACCCTCCCTATTTTCTAAGGTTTCTATGCTAGAGAGACTGAAAAACGTCTAAACGCACGAGCTGCGAATTCTTTTTCTAGAATTTTGTCATGCAAGTAGCTTCTAAGATAACATGCGAAGCGCTAAAATTTTCTTACGTCTTAGCGCATAAAACAAAAGTTGCTAATAGGTTTTTAGATGGTTTTGTATTTCACATGTATTTTTGAAAACAATACGCGAAACGCGATATTTTCCAGGGTGATAGTGTTCTATATTTGTCATTAATAAAAGCCAAACATTATGCGCTTATGTATTTATTTTAGTTAATGGACGCTGCTGATACAGTTTCAGCGAAGCACTTACTTATCATGATATGACAGACAAGCGTCATTAATTTTTTGACAAAATATTAAGCACCATCTGACTTACGGCTGTTGGTGTACTATGCAGGCCTCAAGGTAAAAAACCTCGCATTTCCTCGCATTATTCACTAAAAACGGCTAAAACATTGGTGGTTGAGGTAGCCAACTCGATATACACATGGGCAGCACCGAAATTCTGGGGGTTTGATGAGGCGAAATTGTCAAAAATTTAATTTTGGACTACTGAATTCTGGTTAGTCTCTCGGATTCTGGGGCTCCTCCAAATCTTCTCCCCTTGACCTGACTCCCTCTACGCTTGTGTATGTATGTATGTTAGTCGGCCATTTCCCGGAACTTGTGAGTAACATATTTTCGATCAAAACATAACCAACGAACCTGAAAATGTGTTGGCTTTTTTGCCGTTTAGCGTCCGAATTCGCACTATTTTTATTCATATGGGAAGCGAGGGCATACCTGTGATTCTAAACTTTCTAATGACGATTTTGCAGTACATATAAATTTAAGCTCCTTGAATAAAACTTTTTTTATTGTTTGGATACATAGGTGCACAAGGTCAGGGTCAGCAGGGGGTGAAATCTTGAAAATCCAAAACAGTAAATTTAAAGTCGATTTTCTATCTGTTAACGATCAAAATGGTCAAAATAGCATATTAAACTTTTTTCGTGTCAATATCGCATTTTAAAAGCAGTTTTAGTCCATAGCAGCATTATATCACTTTTAACATTAAAAAATGCAATACTTTATCAATTTCGGGCACTTTTTGAGTAAAAAGTATTTAAAAGTACTAATCTGGCGCAGAGCGCCGGAAAAATTTTGACGTTTTTACTGCTTTTGACCCCAGAAGTGATGCGAAAAACGTTCCATTAGCTCAAAATTGCCGAACAGTACTTGTCCGGCTTACCCTTCAGGGGTTAATACCCCCGTCACCTCCCTATGTGCACGTATATTAGTGTGCAATATTATCAAAAAACCTTATTGAAACGGTTCGATATCTTGGGAGATGGTAGTCGGCTATTTTTAGAGGGTAGGGCTATACGAACGACGTATTTTTGACGTAAAATGACAGAAAAACACTTCATAAATTTCTTAACAATTAACTTTTCGTCAATTTTTTATGCTTTCATATTTTTTATATTATCTATTGTGCATTCACTTGTTTTTTTTACATTATTTTTTTTTCTTTTTTGTATATTTTTCTTTTTTAATTGTCGTACGAGTAAACTTTTGTATTTATTCATTTTTTATTGTTTCTCTATGCTTTAGCTCAGTTGACTATGAATTGCCGGCCAAAAGTGGCGACGGGCCTTCGAAAATGCGGCAGGAAGAGAATTCTCAAGAAAAATGTCATGATGAAGGTGCTAACATGTTTGAAGAATAAATTTTTTATTAAGACGTGTTACTTAATTTTTGATTTTATTAATTTATTTATTCGACGTTGTCAATAATGAATTATATACTCTAGGTTTTTTCAATTTTTCTCGCTTTTATATATATGAATATTTTATCAATTTCCTTATTTCGGCTTCAGTACGTAATAGTAAGACCTGAAACGCCCCTAGCTTTTTCTCATATATTTTCTCGTGTATTTTTTATTTAATTTTTATTTTCTTTTTTTTTAAATTTCAATTCCATTCAATAATTTGTCTCATCTGTTTACACATTTATTTTATATTTAATTAATATTTATTTGTTTATTTATTCATAATTGTGTAATAATGTTGTTAGAGTGGGACCGAAATCAAAGTAGATTAGACCAAGGGAATGAAAAAAGAGCAAGCAATGATATTGGCGAATCAGATTCTCAGGACCAAACGACGCAGCCTAGCTCTTCCGGCAGTACAGTATGCATTTGATCGTTTTAATTTTTTTTAAATCAAATTACGATGAATTTGCAGTTTTTTTTTCTGCAATTTTGCAATTCTGCAATTCAATGAATTCAATTCAATCGTTGTCGGCAAAAAACGTAAAATTTTGATACACTCTAATACAAAATGTGTCCACAATTAGTATTAATTGTGCATGGGTAATAACCATACGTTGGCAGTAAGAAAATTTTGGGGGTGCAAGATCTTTCGAAGGTCAAAAAATGGCCTTAAAAATGGTGGTATGGCGTAAAAAACACCATTTTTCGACGTTTCTCATCAAGCACTATCCATTGTCATTAAAAAATTGCGGAAAAAACGAAAAAATTCAAAAAATTGAATTCTGGGGGGGGGTATTTCGATTTCTGGGGAGTATTTTGGTTTCTCGGGGAGGGGTACCTACCCCCCGAACCTCACTCCTCCCTCCACGCCCAGGTGTGGTAACAACCAACCACACGAAGGCGTGGGGCATTTGGGGCTGTATACCCCCCAGAAGGCCGAATACCTCCCAGAAAACCGAAATACCCCCACCCCAAATTCAATTTTTGATTTTTTTGGCTTTTTTAGCAATTTTTGATGCCAATAAATAGGGCTGCTCGTTGATAAACGCTGAAAAAATGGCGTTTTTTTCGCTATAATACCATTTTAAGCCGATTTTTTGACGTTTAAAATATTGCCAAATTTTAATTCTGGGGTCTATCGGGTTTTGGGGTCTTCCGGATACTAGCGATTCAATGTACAAAGACCACTGATTCCCATGTGTGCGATTACAATTATTTGATATTGCATGATTTCTAATTTTATTTTATTAATCTATCCTTTGGTTACGCGATTTCAAAATTGTCGGAAATATTCTGGAAAATTTCAAAAATTTGAAAAAAGAAAAATTCTATCCTCAATTTTTCATTTTACCTCGATTCATAAGCAATTGTTCATTTTCTAATAAAGGCTACCGATTTTTTAGATGAAATTATTTCAAAATTGATATTCTTTTTGTTTAAAAAAATTTGAGAATATTTCCAATTTTTCGAATTCAGTTTTTTTTTAAATCACTGAATTTAAAAAAAGTCAAATTTTTCCAATTAACCAGAAGACTAAGATGTGAGATAATCGGGAACTACATTTTTGTATAAAAATACAAGTATTACAATTAATTACGGAAATAATTAAAATTGGAATAACTTTATATGTTAAAACGGGCAAGCGCTTAAGGATTGTGTCGCGTGAGCGCGATATTTGGTTAAACCCGTCTTTTTATGTTTTAGGTTAGTTATGTAAGAAACTTGAAACCCTTCTGAAGGATGAATTGTAGAGCAAGGCGTTATTTTTAATCAATCCAAATTTGTGGCGACCTAGAATTTTCGCAAGGTGGGCGGTAACCAAATCTTACTTAAAAACAGTCCAAAATATGCCCCATCAAGTGCCAAACATGTTGTTGGGGTGTTGACTCCTCCCCGCAAAATGGCTGCGGTCCCCCCAGAATTGTCGATTTTTTGGAAAAATTGTCAAATGTGTGCTTTTTAGGCCTTTAGCTCATTCTTGGCTAAAAAGCCTCAACTTTTCGGCGCTTCGCACAACAAAACACATTTTTTACTACACTTTGTTCAATTTTTCTGATTTTTAGCAAATTTTGTTATGTTTACTTTTTTATAGAACAACGTCTATAAATAATGTTTTCTCACGTGTACCTGACGTTTTAGCACTAAAAAGGCCTTTTTTGAAATTTTTTGAATCTGATCCCTGCAGAATTCCCATGCTGTACACGTATGGTGTCAAATAGTGTTTTTCATCGTTTTACGTTGTCTATTTTTATTGGAAATCATTTGGATGCAGCATTTATGTATGTATTCACGAAATTTCAAAATTTTGACGATTTTGTTTGAAACAATAAAATTTCGGCTCCAACGAAATCCTGTCGCGAAGCGCCTCAATTTTCGGTGTATTTTAGTCAGAAAATTGACAAGAGACTTATATTACTGCTTTGATTACTTAAGTGTAATTCGTGCACCCATACATGTAACGGCTCGAAATTGACTGGGTCCCGGCTATTTTAGGGAGGGCGAGTAAATGATCACAATTTTTGGCCAGAAACGGCCAAAAAGCCTAAAACCGGCCAAAAAATTTAATTTTTTCCTAAAATCGGGGGTGGGGGTCAAGAATTTTCTGGCTTTCGGGATGGGGGACATCCGACTTTTGGTGGGGATTCCTCCCCACGCCCCTGTGACACGTATGTGCACATCGCTATAAGGAACCCACTGGAGCTTTTTAATCGAAGCGCCAAGAATTATTAAAATTTATTCTCAACAATGGATAGCTGTTTTCCTAGTCCAAAAATCGTTCAGAGCTCAAGGAAATGTTTGTTCTACAAAAATGCTATCCTAGCAGCCAAAATTTGACTTCCAGGCCGCCAGCAAAGTGATTAGAAAAATTAACATCAACGGTGGCTAAAAATCACTGAAATTACCTAACCGTTCTTTATCTCGCCAAATTTGTTGGGTCAATGGGGGTGGGTCAGCCACCACACCTGGGCGTGGGGTTTGGGGGGTATGCACCCCCCACCAGAAACCAAAATACCCCCCAGAATTCAATTTTTTAAAAATTTTTGCGTTTTTCGCAATTTTTTGATGCCAATGGATAGTGCTTTGTGTAGAAAACGTCGGAAAACGGTGTTTTTTTCGCCATACCACCATTTTTAAGGTCATTTTTTGACCTTCAAAAAATCTTGCACCCCTTAGAATTTTCTTGCTGCCCACGTATGGCAGCCACTATCCCCCTTGAAAATTACCTCCGGTTGAGATAGCGCCAGAATTGTAGATTTTAGGTTTTATCGCGCATATTCGCCCACATTTTTTATTTTAATTTCGACAAAATTTTTCATCCTTGATTTTTGTCTATAATTCCTGAAAAAGTGCTTTTTTCAATCGTTTTTAGCCATTTCTCTTACTTTCACGAATTTTTTAGCCGAATCGGCTAATTTTTCGCTTATTAATTTTCAACATTATAATTCAAAAATGATTTCAGATTGCGTTGTTATCAAATTTGGCAAGCGCTTCTATATCATTTTCGCATCTATTTTTTATGTGTCTAAGCTTTTCAGTTTATATTTTAACATTTTTTCAATTTCCTTTCCTCTATACGACTAGCGTTTTACGGCTTTCTAATGCATTTTTGTCTGTTTTGAAATTTGCTACTGAATTTTCGTCATTATAAGTGTGAAGCACACCTGGGCGTGGGGGCTTTGGGTGGGTATGAGTATGCACCCCCAGAAATCAAAATACCCCCAGAATTCAATTTTTGGAATTTTTTTTGGTTTTTTTGATAATTTTTTGATGCCAATGGATTGTGCTTGATGAGAAACGTCGAAAAATGGTGTTTTTATCGCCATACCAACCACTTTTTAAGGCTATTTTCTGACCTTCAAAAATCTTGCACCCTCCCCCAGAATTTTCTTGCTGCCCACGTATGGTGTGAAGGCTTTTTGGGGAGAAAATAAAACTTTAATTCTGATGCAGAAATCGTGACGTATACTGTCTTTTAATTGCAAAGTTTTATTGTCTTGATTTGGCCTTGGACCTCAGTCAATTAAAGTACACAAAGTGATGTGTAGTCATATGGTTCATAAACATCAAGCTTACAGAGTGATAAGGGATTGGCCCATTCAATCATTCCGCTTTTGGCACTAAAAAATTTAGAATTTGATCAATTTGGCGAAAAATATTTATTTTTAGACCATATGAGCACAATTTAGCGCGTTTTTTGAGTAAGCAGCAAAAAATTCATTAATCCGGTGCGAAGCTTTGAAAATTTTTTTTAAATTTTTGCTCTTGTCCTAAAAAATGATTCAGAAATTGTTTCATTATCTGACAATAGCCGGACACTGTCTGTCGGCCCTTCGAAGGGTTAATACCCCCATACACGGAACAGGTGGACGGGTGATCCCCCAAAGTTGGTCGTCCCCACCCCCTCCCTGGGTTTTTGGAAAAAATTCAAATTTTGGCCCTTTTTGGAGTTTTTGGCTATTTTCGGCCAAAAATTAGAGTATTTACTCCCCCGCCGAAAATTTTGTGCCTTTACATATATGATACCCCCTCATCCCCTTGTACATGTTTGCCCCTCATCCATTTTTGAAAAAAAATTACGTCTTTAGGTGCTTTTTTGCCTTCGTGGACAAAACTAGAAGGCCATTTACTTCTCTTAAAATAACCTGTTACTCATACACGCACAGCATGAGAATTCTGTGGGTCAGAGGGGTGAAATTATAAAGTGCCTTTGTTGGGTCAAAAAAATGGTAGGTACGCGTCAAAAAAAATCGTTTTTCAGCGTTTCTGACGATGCGCTATCTTTGTAGAGTATAAAAACATTTGAAAAATTTCAAAAAATCGAAAAAGTCGGAAACTTAATTGAACGAAATATAGCCAAAACTTGCTGAGTATAATGGCGCGAAGCGCCGAAAATTCGGCGCACTTGAGGCAAATAAATAGCTAAAAACGCTTAAAGAAGTATGTTTTTCACGAATTTTTAGAAAATTTTTGAGAACTTTTAAAAAAATCGCCATTTCTGGGGAAGGGGTGGTGAAAAAACTGCTGTTGGGGGGTGAATATTCTTCTAGGGGGAAAGGTTAAACCCCCGAAACACACTCACTCCTCCCCCAAAATCATGTTTGCTTATCCCTACCAACATTTTTGAGGTACGCGATTCCGGTTTGTTCGACTTTTAAATCGCAAAATTCGGATAGCTAATCCAGTATTCAAAAATAAGCTTCCTCCTAAAAATTCAAGAATTGCCTAATTTTGATTAAAATTCTGAAATCCTAAAATACAGCCAAAAAATTGAGTAGAGCCCGTGTTTTCCGGCTGAAATAAAAAATACCATACTACAGTGAACAATGATGTTGTACTATATTGATGTTTCATAATAAGCCAAAAAATGGCATTTAAGTGAAGTCGACGTCAGTCGTCAAAGTGAAGAGAGATCATTTCTTTGCTGCGAAAAGATTGGACGTTAAATTTAAAATTTATATTTAAAAAAGTTTAAATTCATAATTAAAGGTAAAAGTGCAGAAGCTACTAATCCGATTTAATTCAATTTAAATTTTTAATGACGATTTAACTACAAGAAATTTACCATATAAGTATGCTTTTATTCGATCTTATACGCTGAATTGTATAACAGCTTGGTCAGTTATTCGAACCTGTTTTTAATGCTTCATATAGTTATTTTATCTTGGTCCGGTTCGGCGTGAGAAAAAATGAAGCTATTTAGAATTTTTCAATCCATAGTGGACATAAGAAAAAAAATTTTAAAAAATTTTTAGCTCATCGGAATTATCAATTTTCTGGATAGTTAGTTTAAATCTGTTTCTCAAAAATGAATTAAAAAATTGATTAATGAAGAGGAGTTTTGTACTCAGGTCCGTATCCAGGATTTAATTTGGGGGTACAAGATTTTTTGAGGTCAGATATCTCTCGAGAACCGTTAGGAGATGGGCGAAAAATAAAGGCAGTTCTGGGGCCCATTGCACCAAACTAGGAGTGTAGGAGTTAGGAGTTAGGAGCAAATTTACTCCTGGCTCAGGAGTCTCCTAAATCGGGTTGCACCACTTACTCCTAACCTAGGAGTAATTTTTTCATGGTTTCTAGGAGTAAACTCTCTTCACTCTTAGACTCCTAACTAGGAGTAATTTTAGGAGTAATTTTAGGAGTGTTTCTAGGAGTTTCTTAGACCGGATTTTGCAATGTCCATAAATTTTCGAGCATTTTCAGTCAACTCAGCCAAGCTATTTGGAGAATCTGCGACTGTATGCCAAATATGTTCATTAATAAGCTGAACAACGGATCGAATTTTCCGACAAACAGTAGACTTATGCTAACCAAGAGCATCACCAACAATATCCTAAAATTTTCCGGTAGCTAAGAATCTTAGAGCTGATAAAATCTGTTGCTTTGGAGAAAGTGCCCTGTGTAACTCTTTAGCTGTAAAAACCGTCCAATTATCAACCAAACACGTTCCGTCTTGCCGCGACAGTCAAAAGCATTCTTCGAAATTATCAACATCAAAATTAATACGCTGCTTGCTTGCAGACTCTTTTTCGGCGTATTTGTTCAATAATTTCATCATCGCTATCACTGCTAGTACTATTCATCGCAGTCAAAAAAAGACTAATTCAATACAACCGACAGCTTTAGGAGAGAACGGACACTCCTAATATTTTGTGCAAAGATAAGGAGTAAATTTACTCCTAAAAAACACTCCTAAGCGTGGTGCAACCCACCTGAAAAATTACGCCTAAACTTGCTCCTAAAACGTCCTCTTTGCTCCTAATGTTACTCCTACACTCCTGATTTAGGAGACTCCTAGCTCCTAGATGGTGCAACCGAAATTTACACCTTTACTCCTAACTGTTACACTCCTAGTTTAGTGCAACTGGGCCCTGAGCGTATGTCGGTGAGCTCTGTATAGTGGCGAAGAAAAATTTTAGGCAAATTTATCTCATTTAACCCTATCCGCACAACTGATTTCTCACATCACTTTGATTGACGATTCTCATCTCTTGCTTTTATATTTAATGATTGTGTTTTACGGAGAAAAACAATACGCATAATAAATATTTCCGCGCACATCGCCGAAAGAAAGTTTGACATATTCCGCACGTCAAGCTCAAACTTGAGCGGCTTTGAGCGGGCTAAGAAGATAAAAAACATACATTATCAATTAATACGGCGCGAAGCGCCGTAAAAGTTGTCATGTTTATTATATCATAAATCAAATTTGAGCTGTTTTGAGTGAGTAAGAAGGCAAAAACTATAGCTGAACAATGAATTCGGCGCACAGCGCCGAAAAAAATCTACATGCTCTCTATGTCTGATCTGACTCAATTTTGAGCGACTTTTAGCGCTTCAGAAGACACTGACTGTACAAAAACAACAAATCTGGCGCGAAGCACCGGATTAATCTGAGTTTAATAGCTCAAAAGTACGCTAAAAACCGGTTTTGGCGGTTTTTTATGCGCATTTCGCCAATTTTTCATTTTCCCTCCCGGGGACCCTATGAGGTGAAAACAAACTTGCCTTTCTCCTCATTCCAGAGGGGGGCGCCTGCCCATCCCCTGAATGCGGGCCTGCTTGCACTCATATTCTACTAAGCAAGCAGCCAATTTTTTGACACATTCGCTAAGGGATTATGAAATTGCTTTTTCTATTTATAACGAAGGTTTGAATTTCAGCATTCATTAATCTGTGTGCGAAAATTGTGAATTTAATTTTTGAAAACTGTGACGATTTTGTTACTATGTATTATGAATGAAAAAGCGGACAAGAATCATCGAAT
This sequence comes from Mermis nigrescens, assembly GCA_036768485.1. Lineage (NCBI taxonomy): Eukaryota > Metazoa > Nematoda > Enoplea > Mermithida > Mermithidae > Mermis > Mermis nigrescens. The sequence goes on along the minus strand of JAVLUZ010000764.1, from coordinate 129,371 downwards.
TAATTTGAAACAGCACAGTACTGATTAATCTCCCAGCTCAGCAGAATCAAAGCATACATGTATGGCCAATAATGCTATAAGATGAACAACCCGAAATTTAACTCTGCTAGGAGCAGGGTTGAAAATCTCGGCTTAAATCGGCCATTTTTAACCCGCTTTCTGTCATGCCGACATTTAAACCGAGATGCTACGCGACTTTAACCTTGGGTTAAAGCTAATCTCGCTTTCGTGTCATGCCTAAAAAGAGTTTAACCTTGAGTTTTTTTGTCGGATGCCTACTCGACTTTAGCCTTATGTTACGCTTAACCCTCGTTCTGTCATTCGGGCCCTTAGTGAGCATCAAGTTTACGCAGCATGGGAATTCTGGGCTGGGTGTGGGAATCGAGAATAATTTTTAAAAGTGCCTTTTTTGGACCTGAAAATATTTATTACGCGTCAAAAACATCGTTTTTCAACGTTTCTGACGATGCTCTCTTTGTTGAGCACAAAGACACAAAAATTTCGGAAAAAAAGTCAAAAAAATTCCAAATAAATTGAAGAAATATGGATTTTCAAAACATGAGTATATGGCGCGAAGCGCCGAAACTTCGGACAAGAGCTGAGCAAATACATAGATAGCTAAAAAAAGCTTTAAAGAGCACCTTTTGGCGAATTTTTTCAGGAAATTTTAAAAACTTGAAAAATCGCGAATTTGGGGGATTTCAAAAAATTTCTTGGGAGGAAGGTGGGGGTTTGAGAGTTTTTTTTCTGGGGAAGTTCGGATTTCTCATTCTATATTATATTTCTTACTTTACATAGAATCCCAGACTTTACTTAAAAAATTGTGGATAAGTCAACATTTTTCGGTGCTTCGCGCCGATTTATTTATATCCTGCGTTGGTTTTCCGTATAAAACCGCAAAATTAAATACTAGACAAAAATGTTGAAATGTTTTGGGAGTCGAAGCTTTGTTACTTGATATTCAGAAATTAGTCATACAAATGGCTTAAACGATAGATTTGTTATATCTGTCTTTAAAAAATCCATCAAAGAATTTTTGATTTTTTGAAAATTTTTTACTTCACCGTAGTATATATAGATCTCGTTGAGAAACGCTCAGAAATGCCATTATTTTCGCCTTTCTATCTATGGTTCTCGAGGGTGTAGGACTGCAAAACCCCCACCTCCTCCAAATAGAATCCTGCTTACGCGCAGTATGTAAGTTTCATTCATTTTTGATGTGTCTCTTATTGTTCGTACTATTGAAAGATTATTAGTTAATTTTAAGGACAGTCTTAATAATACTTATAAGTACATTTTGTGTTACTGGTTTGTTTTATACAGTCGAAGTTAATTTGAATTAAATGTTGTCATTCGCTAGTGACACTTAATTAATAATTATTGATTGCATATAATTTTTGCATGTACAAAAAGTAAAGGGTCCTAGCTCATTTGAGTCGTGCCTAGACGGATAGTGGTGGAGTTTGGGGTCCACCGGACCACTCAGAATAAAAAAATGAGAAACTTATTGGACAAAATCGAGGTCAAAAAATGGATGAAAATCAAAACTTTTTTATGCAAAAAATGTTCGACAGTGATCACGAATGAATTAGCATCGTTTTTACCTTATTTTAGTATTTGTATCAGTTTTTGAAGCCATTTTGCCAAAAAAAAGCCATCTGGCGGCCTGGCAATAGCCTACCTTGATTTGCATCTGTGGTCGTTCTAAGCTTCTTGGTCCTAAAAATTTTCGCTTCGCTTTGTTGTATTTTTCTAATTTTTTGTTATCACGATTTTTAACGAATTTAACTGTGTTTTGCATGCATTTTTCTCGAAGATTAGTCAAAAGTTTTGAACGTTCTTCGATTTCCGACCTTTTGTCGCGAGCTTGTCTTCTCCTTTATTGCTATAAATTTCACATAATAAAACTTTTCCTGTCATTTGATTTTGTCTTGTCTTGTGTTTTTTCTCATTCCTTTTCCGACTGGCAACGAAAGATTCTTTCTCTACGTGTTCTTCATTCGCATTGTGAGTAATTTCTTTTCCTTTTATAACGCTTTCCAGTCTGTAATTCACTTGACCTCCGATTAAAGAAGATTTGGTTCAAAATTGTTTTTATGTAACCTTGCTTTACGTCTTAAACTTCGAATTTATTTTTCCTTCAAGACATTTTCTCTAATTTTTGACAAAAAAATCCTTGCATTTTTTGGCCATTTTAAGTGCTATTTTGTCGTATTGACCCATAACATAAGGTCATTTTTCCCACTTAAAACACCCGACTATGCATGCGCCTTAAAAAAGCCCGATTTTATGACATAAAGCACTCACATTATTTGGAAACAAATTTATTTTTGTTAAATAACAAATATTTGGCTTTTTACTTGTTTATTTATTCTCTCCGTTTTGATTAAAAATTTTCCCCAAATTTTTTTTAAGTAAAAGAATTTCTGCATCTCTATAAAGTACGGCTATGTTATTGCGTAGCTACCAGATTTTAAACAGCTTTATTAGTTTAAATTTGCTCCTATTGTATCATTTTGCCTATAATTCCAAAAATTACTGCGTACATTATAAATTCTCCAACAAAATTTTTGGAATTTTAAAGTTTTTCTCTCCAAAATCTATATTTCTCTTTAATTTTTCAAATTTTCTCTGCTTTTTTTAAAGTTGATTTGATATCTCTTATTTATAATTTTAACTTTCGCAACTAAAGAAGCGTCTTGTTTTTTAACACTCGTTCTTTTTCTTATTTTCTTAGTATTTTTAAACCGATTTTCATTCGGTATGAGGAAGAATGCATAGCTTTCTTTTCTAAACAATAGCATGAAATTAAATTTTTACGTTTGACGCGATGTTTAATCCATATACATATTTTTGGTTGCGATAATTCTGATGAGAAGTTTGGTGTGGCCACTCTTGAAGAAATTAATAAAATATTTGTAGACATAATTAGAAAATTAGTCGGCGAATTTTGCGGCTCATGCTAATTCCCAGAACGTTCATTCGGTTTAAAATTGTCCCAGAAATGTGAAAATATGCGAAATGGCAAAGGTCGGTTGCAACTATGGGTGTTTTTCGATAATTCGGATAAAAAATTTTTAAATAATTTTTCGAAATTTTTGGTTTTTGGGAATAAAAATAACTCGAAATGGACATAATAATGATACGTGATTTTGAAAAATAAGTGTATGTCGGCGAAGAAACATTGTTTGACGCGTTCTATTACTTCTATAGCGCCTAATTTTTAGGGGTTCCGAAAAATTTCCAAGGTTCCAAAGAGCGCCGATTAATGAAAAACGCTCTAGAAAAAATGTTTTTGACATTTCTCATTGAAACTTTAGTTGAATTGCAAATTCAATTTGATTTGAATCTAATTTGGTTTGGTTGAAGTTTAATTTAAAATTTAAAATCTTAAAAAATTTTAATTTTGGGGTGGTTTTGATTCTGGGGTGCCAACCAGGGCAAAATCGTACAACAATAAATGATTTTTGGAGTTACATCTTATAGTACATAATGATTGATTGGATGAAGAATGCGAGACTCCTGAAAAGGTGAAAAAATCATATAAAAAATGCATTCAAATACAATTTTTAAAATATAGAAATGGATGAAAGTAGACGCCGGGACTGAAATTTTACATAAATGCTGCAAAGTAAAAAATATTTGATGGGCCTTAATCTGACTCCTTTCTAATTTGCACTGTGCTTAATATTTTTCATTTTTTGTTTTCTCATCATGCATGCTTCTGACTTTTTTGGAATCATATCTTAGGTGTATTTTTCGGTTTTTTTTCAAGCAAAATTTGAACCGTACAAATACAGATACAGTAAAGCCTAGCCGACTACGTGTTTTGCCCCATTGGATGCTACATCGACCCAGTCCCGCGGACAATTCTACCGTAAAACGGAAGGTCAAAGGTCGAGAAACTCGATCTTCGGCCAAAAACACACCGAAAAATTCACCCTCAAAGACTCGATCGATGCAGGAATGTAAGAATTGGTTTACTGAAAAAAAAATTTCACAAAATAATAAAATTTAGGCAAAAAAAATTAGAAAGATATGCAAAATATGTGCAACTCGTGGAAAGGAATACATATTGAAACAAGACTGTGTATATTGTAAAGGTGAATTATTTTAAATGTTGAAATAAATTATAATGTACGTATTTAAGGAAAAATGAAAAATAGGTAAAAATATGTTCAAATGTTTTTTATAAAATTATAAATATTTTCTTTCTAAATTATATAAAAAATTTTCATTTTTTCAAAATGATTTTTTAATACATTGGATGTCGTCTAAATGATACGACTGTCCTACGGACGTATTTTGCGTTTTAAACGGATTAGCAATCGCGTGTAAATGAGCGGGCATTTTGCCAATTACCTGTTTAGGATAAACTTGAGCTTTTGTTGTTTAGAAAAATCGTGCATTTAGTTGGATAAATTAATGAAATTTTAGGAAATTGTCAAATTTTAAACCTTACTTTATTCAAATTTGCTAGGCGTGTCGGATTTATCAAACGAGAGCGAATACGACGAGGAGGAGGAGGATGAAAATTTTGACAGTCGGCTAATGGCCCGGTCAAAACCGGCCGAAAAAAGGATGATCAAACAACGTAGAGCTGCGGCTGTAAAAGTCGGCAGTTACGGTAAGTATATGTATGTAATTAAAATTATATAAAATTAAAAATTAGTAAAAAATTTAAAAAGTGGCCTACTACCATACCCAAACTTTTGAGCTACTTTAGGCATAATTTCGTATATGTACATGCACGAAATGTTGCACGCATGTAGAGAAGATGAGAATTCCCTTATTCTTGGCAAAAACTTGCGTTTTCGGCCATATATATATATATATATATATATATATATATATATATATATATATATATATATATATATATATATATATATATATATATATATATATATATATATATATATATATATATATATATTAGTGATGTCCTGGGCACCGGCACCGGCGCCGGTGCCTAAGCACCGGCACCGGGCCGGTGCTAGGCTGGTACCGGCGCCGGTGCCGGTGCTAGATAAAAGAGAAAAAATTAGTGTAAAAAGAATAATTGAAGCTCATTTATCACCAATTTAATGAATAAAGGCGCAAAAAGGTAGCATTTTGTTAATAAAATCTTCTGATTAGCATAGTGAAGCATTTTGACTGAACTTCAGAACAAGTCTTCGAGCTTTAAAAATGAATTATTCATTTAACGAAACACATCTTATTGAAAACATCAATTAACAGCAAGAAGCGTGGACACTAATAAATAAAGTAAATTAAAATTAAAAACATCGACATATAGAGTGGAAAGTTCTTCTAATTCTACCATCTGTAGGCAAGAAGGATGAGTACTACAGAGTAGTTTTCAACTTAATTTCATCAAATCCATTTTTATTTTTCCATTTCGTGAGCAGAAGACCGTAAAACGCAGCTAGAATTTTAAAATAGTTTTTATGCAAAACTTTTTCCTGCAAATTATTCAGAAAAAGCTTGTTAAAACTTTGTAAATGAACTTCTATGTAAGTCTTTTGCATTACTAATATATCCCATGTTTGTTTTTCAGAGGCTTTTGAAAATGTGAAATGATAAACTCAAATAATTTAACCTCAAAAAGTTTTTGTGGCTATTTTCATGTTTGTTTCTTACTAGTTGAATATTTAACTAATGCACTAAAACCAAATTTCGATTTGACTAAAGAATCAACTACTGCACAAGCCAATCTTGATTGCGCTACACTTAAACTTATAATACACTATTTAACTTTTATTTTTCTTCGAATTTCAATTTTATTACAATTTTTTGTTTGTTTAATGCTTAAGTGAGAAAATTAATATGTATTCATAAATTAAAAATAATGAAGTCGTTACTAGCCAAATGAAATTTTGCCCTTAATATGTATATCCGGTGAAAAATAGGTACAAATTTAACCCTTTTTGAAGAAGCATAGTACACTATATAATATGCTAATGTAGCACCGGCACCGGTACAGGGGGTACCGGCACCGGCACCGGTAAAAAAAGCGGCACCGCGACATCACTAATATATATATATATATATATATATATATATATATATATATATATATATATATATATATATATATATATATATATATATATATATATATATATATATATATATATATATATATATATATAATTTGCTAATGTAGTCCAAAAATTAAAGGTTGTGTATTTCATCTCGCCCTCCCGTCCTAAAAACGGCGAGACGAGTCCCAAAAATTTCAGTTGTTGCATGCCTATTGTTGTTGAGTACGATATTTTTTCCTTTCTACTAGATTTCAATTAAAATTTATTATCATAAAGAATTAATCAAATTTCTAATTAAAATTTATTATATTTATAGATAATTAATTAAATTTTTATTTTTTAAATTTTTTCCATGCATTTTAAATTGTCTGTATTTGAGACCCAGAATATTTTGAACGTTTTGGTTGACTAATTTTTTTAAAATTTTTCACGTGCTTTTCAAGCGGAAAAAGAATTCGCGTTCAACGACAGTGAATTTTCGGACACGAGCGAAGAGGAGGAAATGAAAAGGAAGAAACGTTACAGTAAATACGAAAGCGACGAGGAGTATCAGGTTAGACTTTAATTTTTGCTTCACTTGAAAATGTCGGCTTATTTTTATAATTTTACTTACGAAATAGCGATGGGGTGCGATCAAATCGTCTACTTATATATGTATGGGTATTGAAACATGAGTTTACGGTTTGAACCATATTACGTATTGAACCATTTTACGTGTTGAGATGATCGCGCGGCACTTTATTTCTAGGTTTTCATTCGTTTTATCATGATTTTATTGGTTATCAATAATTTGATGAATTTGTTAGGCTTGCTCAAGACTGTAATTAAACATGAATTAAAATGGGTGGTTCAATATGTAGTTTTGAATTTAAAGCCTTGATTTTGCATAATATTTGACAATTTTTTGTATTTATTGTCCTTATTTTAAACATTCTGCCGCATTCGTTGACTGTGCAGAATATTTTTTTTATATTTGTTATTTATAAATCACTTAAGCTTCTATCCTCACAGCTTATCTTATCAATTACTTTTTATTTAATCAATTCAACTATTTAATAAGATGTTTAATTATACATTCTTTGTTTGATTTATTAATTTATTACTTAGTTCAATTTAGTTGTTGATTGTTTAACATGAATTACTTTTGGTTAATTTGGTGTAATTAATTTTGATTTACTTTATTAACTTTTTATTTAAGTTATGATGTATGTATGATTGATAATTGATTTAAATTTTAAATCCTTAATTATTGGTTTTGAACTAAATAGCATTAAAAATTCATTTTTACTAATGTTTTTCTTACAGAATTTCTGTTAATTTCCCGATTCTTATTAATTTGTTATATTTGTTTATTTAAGCTATTTTTATTTCTTTTTATTTTGATTTTTACAAATTATTGTACTTTATTTTAAACTCGTACTTTTGTATTTTTATATTTCTATGGATTTTGTTGGTAGACTTTTCTTAAATGCAGTTTTCGCTTGTTTGAATCAAATATGATTTAAACGTTTAAACTAATTTTTATATTACATATCGATGAGCTAATTAAAATCTAATTGAAAGTATTTTCGTGCTACAAAATCGAACAGTAAGAAGCAACGAATAAGAAAACATTTCTTCGCTTAATTGGAATCTTGAAAGCTGATTATTTTTTGTAAACTAAGAAAAATTAAAATTTAGAAAATATTAAAGAACCGATAAAATGAGTGATCCGATGCTGTTATAACTATCCAAATAATTCTTCAGTAGAATTATCTTTGAATGGATAAAATTTTGAGCTGCCGGAACCCGTACAATTAAGGTTTTCGATCGAATTATGGCCGAAATTGGGAGATATTCATAGCATTCATGGCACTTCCTTAAATTTGGGGACATCTACATATTTTCGAATGTCAAACAAAAGTACCTAAAAATTTATGATAGGGGGCAAAGAACGCAATTTTTCAATGTTTTTCCTCCGAATTATCAATTGGCATCAGAAAATATCGGAAAAACGAAAAAAATTGAAACTCAATTCTTGAAGCCTCTTAAATTCTGAGGATCTTCCGAATTCTGGACGTTAAGCCAGACCACACTCCGGGCATGAGGGGTATGCACCCCCAGAAACCAAAATACCCCCGCCCAGAAATCAAAATATCCCCCTAAGAAATCGAATACCCTCAGACTTCAATTTTTGAAAATTTTTTCGTTTTTTTCGCAATTTGTTGATGCCAATGGATAGTGCTTGATGAGAAACGTCGAAAAATGGTGTTTTTATCGCCATACCACCATTTTTAAGGCTATTTTTGACCTTCAAAAAATCTTGCACCTCCCCCCAGAATTTTTCTTGCTGCCCACGTATGAGCCAGACCCCTACATGCGCACGCATATATGGACGTTAGTTTTCGAGAATTAAAATTTCGGTCCATTTGATCGTGTCCAGACACGCTTGGTGGATATAGGCGTCAAAAGCATCATTTGTGGAGTTTCCGACCATACTCTATCTTTCTAGGACTTAAAAACTTTCAAAATAATCCGACGAAATTTATCAAATAATTTTTGTAGAAATTGAACAAAATATAGTCAAAAAAATGAATACCTGTGCGCACACCTGGGCGTGGGGGTTTGGGGGGGGGTATGCAACTTCGAGAAACCTAACCCCCACCCCCCCCCCCCCCAGAAACCAAAATGCCCCCCGCCAGAATTCAAATTTTTGAACATTTTTTTTTGTTTTCTTCCGCAATTTTTTGATGCCATAGGATAGTGCTCGATGAGAAACGTTTAAAAATGGTGTGTTTTCGCCATATTACCATTTTTAAGGCCATTTTTTGACCGTTGAAAAACCTTGCACTCCCCTTCACGGCGTGAGACGCCAATAGTTTGACAGTTTTAACCTAAAAGGTCACTGAAACGCTTAAAGCAATTTGTACGAATTTTTAAAGAAAATTACGAATTCTGGGGTAACTGAAAATCCCAAACCCGTCCCCACCATGCATGTAACAGGGGGATTAGGGGATCCCCCATCTAAAGTCAGATGTCCCTATCCCCCCAAAGTCAGAAAATGTTTGCCCCCCCCCCCCGATTTTTGGAAAAAATCTTATTTTTTGGCCGTGTTTGGCTGAAAATTGGAGGTCATTTACCCCCTCCCAAAAAAAAGACCAGGACGCCCTCCCTTTAATTCCGAGCCGTAACATGTATGTACATATGATCCCCACCCCAGATCATTACCATGTTTGTTCATGTCTTCGGCTTTTAGTGACATGTCGAGATAATTGGGGACAATAATTAATTAAATATTTAATTAATTAAATATTTAATTAATTGATTATTTAATTAATTAATAAGGAGGAGACAAATAATCAGAACGATTCGGGCAGTGATTACGAAGCCTCGGCGTCGGAAAAGAGGGCGGGGTTAAAAAGGGGAGGAGGCAGAGCGACCAAATCATCTAAACGGAGGCGTTTCTCGTCCGAGGACGAATTTATCGACGACGAAGGAGCCAGCGAAGAAGAGTATATATGATTTTTTGATAGATTTTCTCATTTTCTTATTGATTTTTTATTTTTTAAATTAATTTTTAATTAATTAAATTATTTTTAAATGACTTTTTATTTTGTTATAGATTTATGTATTTTTTACATTGATTTCTTATTCTTCTATTTATTTTTCAATTTTTAATGACTTTATTTTTTATTGATATTAATGGTTTTATTGTTTTTTCCGTTTCATAATCGTTGTCGCTTTTTTAATTGCAGTAGCCTTTTCGGACTATACTATCGTTTTTTGAATTTCTCAATCACCGCTTTGCATTGCTTACGTGGAAATACGAAGCACTATGCTTTACACATGCAGCAAGCAGTAACGAAACTTTAGCCGGAGAGGAATATTGTAAATTCTTTCAATTTAAATTAAAATCAATTTAATAAATTTATATTAAAAAATGAGTTCAAATTTAATTTAGAATTTGAAAGTGATTTACTTTTCGATTACTTTACAACGCTGTAAACGGGTCATCAGAGTGGTGTATTAGGCTTTTGAATATTTTTGGCTCGTTCGTGTTTGATCAACGGCGTAGCACTTTACACTGTCACTTTAAACTGAGCGTTGGTGTAAACGTAACACTGTCACTTTAAACTCAGCGTTCGTGTAAACGGCTTATTTACAGTAGGATAGCTTACGAGTTTGCCGAGGCTTTGTAAGCCGAATGAATAATGTTAGAAAATAAATTATTAAAAAATGAATGATCTCGCATTCGTGTGTATTTTATTACTATATTGTTACTGTAGCGGCCATTATACTTGTCTAAGGTACCATCCGAGACCCTCTAAAAGCCGGAGGCCTGGAAAACAATCGGCAAGGCAGGCTTGCATGTACGGCGATAAATGCTATAGGTATTTTTTCTTGTCAATTTAAACTACAATTTTTCGATCAAATGTTTATTAATTAATTATCGGAGTACGTTTTTTATATTAAATTAATTTTTTTAATTAATTTTTATCATTAATATCGATAAATACTTATTTTAATTATTTCTGGATTAATTTTTTGTGTTATAGAAAGAATCCGTCCCACAAAAAGGAATACAGTCATCCGGGAGACGCCGATTGGCCCAACGATGACTCTTTACACCAACGAGTCGGCAAAGCCGGTAAAATTTAATTTACAAAACTTTACAGTGAACTTAATTAAAATATAAAAATTGCTGTTTTTCATTAAAATCCATTTTGTTTTTAATTATTGACTCATAACTTAAAACGCATCTTTAATGCTAACGCTTTACACCTAACTTTTCTTTGTTTTAAGTTTAAAGTTTTAAGTTTACTTTACATTTAGCACTCCGCAATGAAATAAGTCGTGAAGTAAACCACTAGTTTTGAAAATTACTGTATTTCGCTAAAATAAATTTTTCAAATACTAAATTGTCCTGGATTTTGTTTAGAGGTTTAAAGCCTGCAAATAAAAGTGCGATATTTGCGAATTTGGAAATTTTCGCACTTATCTATCATTTGAATTTATGCAAATTCTAAATTACTTTGATAAAACTTTTTGTCTCTAAATCATTTGATACTGTGATTAAATTTGATTGAATCGTAAGGCTTGTCCCGCGCATACGTGGGCAGCAAGAAAATTCTGGGGGTCAAAAAATGGCCTTAAAAGTGGTCGTATGGCGAAAAAACCCATTTTTTGACGTTTCTCATTGAGCACTATCCAATGGCATCAAAAAATTGCTGAAAAAACGAAAAAAAAATTTAAAAATTGAATTTGGGGGGGGGTATTTTGGTTTCTGGGGTGCATACCCCCCACGCCCAGGTTTGGTCCCGCGCGTTCTGCTTTATCTTTCGTTTTTTGTCTTTTATAATTTTCTCATTTAAGATGTTCAATTTTCCTAATTCTTGACGAAAACAAAGTTCTTTGTTTGATCTGTATCGAGCTACTTCGATCGATTTTGTTTTATGTTATTTATTCGTTTTTTCATCTCTTTTTCATTTTAATGCTCTGCTTTCTTGGGTCCAGGTCGGACAGGCGCAGCAGGGTCTGATGCATAGGTGTGCGGCACCAAAGTTCTGCGGGCAGGTGCAAGATTTTTTCTAAGGTCAAAAAATGGCCTTAAAAATTGTAGTTTGTCGGAAAAAAAACACCATTTTTCAATGTTTCTCATCGAGCACTATCCATTGGCATCAAAAAATAACGAAAAAAAAACGGAAAAAATTCAAAAGTTGAATTCTGGGGGTATTTTGGTTTCTGGGGGATGCAGACCCCAACCGCCCCCACGCTTAGGTATGGTGGGCGATTAAAAATAGTACCGAAAATTCGATTTTGGGGGTCTATCGATCTTTCCGGGGTGAAGGTATAGCCACCATACGTGGGCAGCAAGAAAATTCTGAAGGGGTGCAAGATTTTTTGAGGGTCAGAAAATGGCCTTAAAATGGTGGTATGGCGATAAAAACACCATTTTTCAACGTTTCTCATCAAGCACTATCCATTGGCATCAAAAATTTCCGAAAAAACGGAAAAAATTTCAAAAATTGAATTCTGAGGGGGTATTTTGATTTCTGGGGGTTGCATACCCCCCAAACCCCCCCCCAGGTGTGATAGCCACCCCCACGCCCATGTGTGTTGTTCCAGACGTTGCCTCCATACTAATTGGTTTGTTATCATCGGAATCAAAAAGACACCGGGATTCTGGAGATCCTAGTATTCGATTTTCAAAAATTTTTCCTGTCGTTTTTTCACAATTTTTATGCCATTTGATGAATCTCGCTAAACAGCGTCGAAAAATCGTGTTTTTATTCCTACAACTAGTGTCAATTTAGGCACATTTTTGACTTAAAATTTTTTGACTCCCATAGACCCCAGAATTCAGGCGTGGCCCATGTATGATCAGGCACGTTCATAGCTGGCTGTCCTATTTTGGGGGACCAACACAAATTTTGGGGGGTCCGGGGTCCAAAAAGGCCAAAAATAGCACAAAATAAGGTTTAAAAAGTCATATTTTTCCGGTTTTTCTGAATTTCGGGAGGGTCCGGACCCCCCCATTCCCCCAGAGCTATGTGCCTGTGTATCATTATATCCTGCACTTTAAAAATTGAAAAAATTAAAGTAAAACAATAAAAAATAGTTGAAAAACTACCGATTTAAAAATTTCCTTAAAAGATTGACAATTGCATTAGGTCATTTCAGTTAATCATTCATACAAGTACATTCGCTACATAAGCCGGGATTGGAATTTAGATGTTTATTTTGCTAAATTTTCCTTTCGACGTCTTACTGTAGGAAAGCTTAAAGTAGTCGTTGCGTCAGATTCGGAAGAAAAATCAGATTCGGACGATGATTCCGATTTCGACGATAAAAGGCGAAAATCGAAGCGAAATTTGCGCCAAAAATGATTTTTAACAATGTTATCTCGGGCATATGTCCATAGGTGGGCAGCAAGAAAATTTTGGGGGTATGCAAGATTTTTCAAAGTTCAAAAAATGGCGGAATGGCGAAAAACACAATTTTTCAACGTTTCTCATCGAGCACTATCCATTGGAATTAAAAATTGCGGAAATAACAAAGAATTTAAAAAATTGAATTTTTTGGGGATATTTCGGTTTTTGGGTGGTTATTCGGCTTTCTGGGGGTTGCATACCCCCAAACACCTTCTTACGCCCACGTGTGCATATGTCTCTTTGTTTGTGCATAAAAGTTTTTTGTATGGGATTTTATCATTATTTTTTGTGCAAATAGCGCCATTTTCGCGTAGTTCTGTATTTTGAACAGTTGGGCTGAAAAGGATAACGCTTCCTTCACCTAACGCAGTGTAAAATAGTGTAAACTGAAATTCGTCATCATCGACTCATCAGCTCCAGGAAAATAGTAAGAATATCGATTGCTCCGATTTTTACATGTCTAAATTCTTCAAAATCAGTTTCAATTATGAATTTTTGTAAACTTAATGAGCCTTACTTTACACCGGTTTACATCCTACTCGAAATTTAAATGAATGCTATATGCTTTGGCGTTGAGATCGGATAAATTTACCAAGCACCTCCAGCCTAAAACAAATTGTAAAGTCATTAGTCAAATATTTTTATCCTTTTCGGCCCATTGTGTATTGTTACAGTGTTTGTAGCTTGTATATAGGATTTATTCGGGTGGGGGGGCGAAGGGTGGATTGCCAAAATTTTCAAAATATATACTCAGTGCATTCGTATGCTATTTCATGTCGTAAAACTACATTTTATGCGCTTTTTTGATTTTATCTGTGGCCTGCGATGATAAAATAATTAAAAAGTAAGTGATTCCGCAAAATTTTTATCGTTTTTACTCTTTGCACCCAATTCCGCAGCCTGTTTTATGACAAGTAATGCGAAAAATCTTGCGTACTGGAGGAGCGAAGCGCCAGAAAATTTATACATTATTATCTTCCAAAGCTCAGTTTTACAGGTATTTGAATATAAAGAGTGCAGTAATTACATATCTACGTCGGAAAGTTTTGAATTTTTCTATTATTACAAGCAAAATTTTACAGCTTTTCGAATATAACCGATGGCGGTGAGAATTTTGAACATTTGTATGTGTTAAGCTCAGTTTTACGAATTCTCGAATGTAGGTACCTTTGTAAGGAATAGAAATTTTATGCACAATAAATCTTCGATATTTTTATCCTTTTAATCAAATCTGCATGAACATAGGTGGGCAGCACCGAAATTCGGGGGGGGTTGAAAAAATTTTCAAATGTCAAGAAATGGTCGTAAGGCGAAAAAACACCATTTTTCGACGTTACTCATCGAGCACTATCCAATGGCATCAAAAAATAGCTAAAAAAAACAAAAAAATTTCAAAATTTGAATTCTGGGGGGGTATTTCAACTTCTGAGGGGTGCATACCCCCAACTCCCCCACGCCCACGTGTGTACATGAATGCCTCGCTTTTGCAGTTTTTCAAAGATAAGCAAAGGAATTATATGTGGCGCAAAACACTGAAAATTTCGACGTAAGCTCAGTTTTGCATCTTTCTGAAGATAAGGAATGCTGAAAATTCTATGTTATTGCAAAATTTTATGCGGGAAAAATTTGAGATTTATGTACGTAGTAAATATTGATGTTCATTTAATTGCTGGCAAATTTGAGCATTTGCTGTACACGAGCCTGGATGTACATACATTGTACTGCACATGTTTTATTTTCAATCTAGAATTTCTATGTGATTGTCGCCGTCACGATGTCGTTTGAGAGGCAGTTCAGTAATATCGTTTTTTGCATATTATGCATCCTTTTTCTGTGAATTTTAGTCTCAGATTAAGAAAAAAACCGGAAAGAGGTACAGAAAAATGATCTACATTTTGGCCGTCGCGTCACTTTTTCTAGTTCGTATCTTTTGTTCAACTTTGTTGCGTCGATATATTTTATCATAAAGTTGTCAGGGAGCGTTTGCACATGTAACAACATAACGCACCTGTAAGTGCCTGTTTCTCCTGCGCCAAAACGGTCGCGCCAAGGGCGTGGGTAAAATCCGGAAATGGAAAATACTTAGGTTAAACCCGGAAATGGAAAGTGGAAAATCAAAAGTGGGTAAAAGCCGGAAAATGGAAAAACGGGTAAAATCCGGGAAATGGAAGCGGAAAATGGAAAATTTCACGTTTTCAAATTTTTACACTGGAGTTTTTCATTTTCAATTTTTCGGATTTTATCCATCTTTCCCATTTTCCGGTGATTTTCTATCTTGACCTTTGATACGAAATTTCAACTAAAGACACCCAAATATCCACGATTTTAACTTAATCTTTCATGGAAGAACCATTTTCACTGATAAAATTCGAAATTGGGAAAATTTTCTTTTTACGTAGTGTACAGTACCGAACACAACTAACGACCAGTGTTGCCAGGTCCCAACATTCAGATTCTCCTGCACAGAGGTAAAATTGGGGAAAAATTCTCCTGCAATTCTCCTGAAAATATTTTGATTCTCCTGAAAATTCTCCTGCCTCATATTTTGCAGGAAAGGTTGTACAGCAGATCTACAATTGTATGTACACATGCATATCAAGCATGCTCAGGCCAATTTACCTTGGTTCACCCAACTATTTTATTCTGATCTCTTGCCTGTTAATCCTAAGGACACTCAAGGCTAAATAATGAACATTAATTCTCTCACAAAAAGCTCATGGAGCATATCTGCATTATAACAGGTAGATGCAAAAATAATGGAAGACTAATGCTGCACCACAAAGTATAACATTTTATTCAACATCAACAGCTGACAAACATTCAATAACAGATTCCTGATCTTCATCAGGAGCTACATTTTTGGTCATGTAAATAGAATCCGTAAAGCGCAACAACATCTGTTTTGATGGTTCTTAAAGCTAAGAAAGAGGTATATTCCATAAGATAAAGGCATAACGAACAGTGATGACAGCATCAACTGAATGGCACAATAAGCGATTTCTTAGCTTATTTTTAACGATATTCATGATTGAAAATACGCGCTCAGCTGAAGCATTCGATATAGGTAAGCAAAGCAGAGCTAGAGCAAAATCACAAATGTTTTTAAATCGACTGCAGCCACCAGCATCTTTAAGGTCTCGAACTGTAAGCCAAAACTGTACAACATCCTTCCTGGATCAAGGTCATGCTCAAAGGACAGAGATCGAAATTCATCTTCTGCAGCACCGAGTATCCTTTGTCAAGGTCGGAAATTTTACAATCAATTTTCCAATATCCTGATATTTTTTTACAATATGCTCCGGACTCAAGATTTCCAAAAGACAAAGTGAGTCGAGTGAATCAGGCAATCTTTTGCGGACCTAAAGCAATCATAGGTAGCGCGTTAGCGCGTACCTATAATATACTTGGGTACCCCCAACACCTGGGCACCCCCCTACAGCTATAACGGGACACTTCTGGAAGGTGCGGTTTTTTTTAAAAGAAAGATAATAAAAAAATTCGCTGCCCGTGTTTTTTTGTTTTTCTTGAAACTCAAAATTGACTGTGTAAAGAAGGTGTAAAGTTTTTGTGTAACGTTATAACATAGGACAAATTTTGGGACCTTTTTACTGCGGCATGTGGACAACTGAGTATTGATGACTCGAAGGATTGAACAGAATAGGATAATAGAGGGATGAATTCTACAGATGACACTTTTTTTGTTTTTTGAAATTCGCATTATTTATCGAACGGCAGTGTAAAGAGTGCGAAAATCTGGGGGTGAAAAAGCACTTTTTGGTCGAGTTTTCAACCTTCCTATGTCCGATACTAACTCCGGTTATGAGGTTTTTAAAATGTTTTCTGACAGAAATGTAGAGCGGATCAAGGGCTACATTCTGCATATAAGCAAAGTCTTCTATGCTCTATGGTGAGTTAGATCCTGGGGTTTAAAGTTTACACTCTAGTGGATGGTGTAAAAAAACGGATTTTAACTAAGATTTCTCTGCCAAATTTTTCCGCTTATGAGTCAGTGCAAATCGAAGACAGCATTAATAAAGTGCCTTACAGGGGCTAAACATCGCAGCAAACCGCATTTAAAAAAACGCAATATTGAGTTATTTATGGGGGTGTAAAGTTCGAAATCAGAGGTAAAAAATGGGCTAAAAAACACGTTTTTTCCGAAGTTTGATTGATAAATCATGCCAAATAATTTTTGCAACAGAATTTTGGCACACAGGAATGTACTACGATTTAAAAGCTACAAATTGTACCAAACCGAATTTCTTTAAACTCAATGGGGAGTTCGGTACGGAATTTTAAAGTTTACAGTGTTCTAAATGATGGAAAATACGTTTTTGTTGCGTTTTTTGTTCGCCACTTTCTCCGTCCAGAAGTCGGGATAAGTCTAATAGAATAAAAATAAAGTGCTTTATATCGGATGCATGTCAAAGCAAATTGTCTATACATTAATATTTAGCGAGTGTAAAGTCAAAAATTTGGAGTCTAAAATGCGTTTCTGTCTTGTTTTTTCTGCCTGCTTCTCCGGATACGAGTCAGGGACACGTTTATCAAGTCTAGAAATGGACCAGGAACCAAATTTGATATGCCAGTCTGGCACATATGTTTACACTCTACGGTGTTGTAAAGTAGTTTACACCAATTGTTAGTTTGCCCATAGAACATTATGTAGACTTAATTTTTTCATAAATATTAATCGTAATATCGGAACAATATCAAAATTACGAATCTGACTAAAATCTTCTTTACACTAGGTGTTTACATGAAGTTTACACTACATATGTATTTATCTTCGTTTTTGAGCATTCCAGAAACCTAATTTTTTCCTGGAGTCTAGAAGTTTTCAAAGGATCATATGTGAGACGTCACGTAGGTGCGTTTGTTTACATCCAACAGTGATGTAAAGTAGTTTACACTCATTGTTTATATGTCCTCAGACCATTGTAGAGACATAATTTTTTCATGAATGTTGATCATAATATCCGAGTAATTTTTTACACTGCATGTTAGCCTTTGTTCTAGAGCATTGCAAAATCCGAAATTTTTTCCTGAGATATAAAAATTTACAGGGAATGAAATATATACGTCAGTTGGGCGCGCTTGCTTACACTCAGCAGTATTGCAAAGTGGTTTAAACCTAATGTTTATTGTCTTTAAAACATTATGGACTCATTTTTAAATAAATGTTGAAAGTAATATGGGAGCAATATCAAAATTACGAATCCGACTAAAATATTCTTTACGCTATGTGTTTGTGTAAAGTTTACATTACGTGTTAACCTTAATTCGATAGACTTGCAGAGACTTTGTAACTGAAGTCAAGAAATTTTCAAGGATTCATATGTGAGACATCAATTAAGTGAGTTTGTTTACCCTCAAAAGTAATCTAAAGTGATTTAAAAATTATGTTCAAGTGTCCTTAGATCATTGAAGAGATGTAATTTTGTCTTAAATGGGTTGCATTAAAGTTAAATCCTTCTTAGCCGTGTTTATAATATGTTTCACAAAATCTTGCACATGGAGAGCTATCGTTTAATTGATGTAAATTGCCTGCAAAAGTGGTTTAAAATGAACCAGCAATCACACTACTGTGCACAGAAGTCGACAAAGATATGCAGCTTTATTGTAATCATGTACATTAATAAGCCGTAAACTGTTAGTATTCTCTACACCTAGTAGTTGTGTAAAGTTTGCACTATTCATTTGTTGTTAATATGTAGTCTATACTACAAATTTATTTTACTACCAAATCAAAGCGTTAGTGTTCCTTACATTTGATATTTGCGTGAAGTTTTTGAATTTTTGCCGAAAAACTTTGCCTTCTAATTTACCAACATCCCGCCTTTTCCATTTTCTTAAAGTTTAAAATCTTTTATAAGTCTCTTAATAATTTAATGGTAGGTTTTAACTTTAAGTTTCTCTTGGTTTACAACTCTCGCTTAGCAAGCTCATTTTTCAAAACTTTTTCATAGTGATCAGATTAGTTGCGTTTAGTTTGGAATTGGTGGACGGTCGTTATTTTATTACTCGGCTTAAATAAACCAAGTGACTATCTTTTGATTATTTTCTTTATCGCAAATTCAAACACCCAATTTTCAATTTGAAATTGACCCAATTTTCAATTTGAAAATTGATCCAATTTTCAATTTGAAAATTGAAAATTGGGTGTTTTCAATTTCAAAAGTCACAACACATTGTGCTTGTGTATTGATTGAGTGAGGATTTGCAATGTGAATTCGTTGGTTAAATATTTGTGCTTGATTATAAGTGAACTGCACATTAAGAAGAAATAACTTAATGGAGTTTTAATTTGAAAATGGATGGTGTCAATAAGGTTGTCTTGTTTAAAAAGGATAATGCTGATGTTAAGAACAATATTGTTTTCCGCGTTCTTGGACTGTTGTCATTATTGTGGCATGTTACTGATTGTGTTTACTGACTGATGTACTGAAATCACGCTAATTAAAAGTAGTGTACTAGCAAAGAAAAATGCTCCGATGGAACAAAAAAGATGAATATACTTGGAATTGTGGATTATTATGGATGTAAAAGGAGGGGACTAGGAAAAATCTACCTAAAGTCGGAAAATCTGCTAAAAATCACACTTTCTCTAAGCAACGCAAAAAATCGATGTATATTCTGCGGCCTCTAAAAAAGTGTCTTTTTTAAATAATGTTCGAAGTTTCAGATAAGAGTGTATAAACGTAATCTATCAAGGTTACTTTTTTAAATTGCTGGCACCTGATTGATAGAAAACTAAGAGGTATTGTATTTAAAGTTGTTTTATTTTGTTATGAGCATTATAGCAAGCAAAGCAGGAGCCGATTGATTAGTGCATACAATCGTTTCGGGCATGCTAGTGTATCTACATTTAGTCTGTTTCAAGTCAACTTACGCGTTTCCTACTGTTTTAAACCAACCATGTCTTCAATTGTCTTCGATGTTTGCTATTTCATTCAATTGGCTTGGAAGACTGTTAGTTTACTTAATATCATTTCCCATAGCTACTGCATAGCTAACGTGCTGCTGTTTCAATCATTGTTATGGTTGAATATTTATTTTAATCTGTTGGCCGCAGAATATACATCGATTTTTTGCGTTGCTTAGAGAAAGTGTGATTTTTAGCAGATTTTCCGACTTTAGGTAGATTTTTCCTAGTCCCCTCCTTTTACATCCATAATAATCCACAATTCCAAGTATATTCATCTTTTTTGTTCCATCGGAGCATTTTTCTTTGCTAGTATACGTATAAGTGATTTATGCAAGATCAGTAAATCGTGAAATAGCCGGAACTGAAAGTAATATTCATTTTAAGCAACAAGAAAAAATGCTGCTAGCTACATAACTAGTGTTAAATTAATAGAAGTAAAAAATGTATTCCTTAACTGAAGGTGAATAAGGAAGTTTATTTTTCAAAGTAATCACTACACTGAAAGTTAAAGGAATTTAAAATAATTCAATTACTGACATAAAGCATTTGTGATATATTATGTATCAAGCCCATATTACACGTATATAAGGTAAACAAAGTTTAAAAAAATTTTCAGATAAAAACCTAAAAACATACGTAATTAAAGATCCTGAATATCCTAAATTACGAAAATTAGCATATATTCCAAATTCTCGTAATATGAAACTGTTACACAGCTATTTTTAAGTGCCCTTCAGAATTTTTGTCTTTTGCAAATATTTTTCCATATTTACAAAGCAATTTCAGGACCATCTTTTTTGCATGCACATATACTTTTGGGAGACACTGAAGATGTTTTAAGTAATTTTCCAGTTTATATCTTCTGAATGCCCAAAATTGACTTTCAACGATAAAGTCAGACTTTCTCAGTATTTGTGGCGCTTTTTCCTATAAGCCTGTAGCGCTGCATTTAGTCGCCACATAAGATTCAAAAACTAGGCAAAAATGCAAAATATCAAAATTGCCTGACATATTTTTATTAATCAAACACACTAAGAACGGCTTAAGCACACTAATACAGGTAGTAAATCCAGTTTTAACTAATTGAATATGCAAAAAATATCCTTCTGCAAAAATAAGGAGTGAATAAGGAAAAACCTGTCGAGCAGCTTGGATCAAACAATTTTTAGCATCGTTCTCTGATCATTCGTCTTGTTTCAGGATCCAGCGTGTCCGATAGCTGAGTAAAATCCATCCCAAAATTTATGGCACTTGTGGGGCTAGAATAACAGTCAATATAAATGCCTATCACATTGATTAAATTTAGCAAGACATATTATTTGAGCTTGATAATTAATGTTCTTTATTCTGAGAGGATGGGATGTCTGTGTCTGTCGAAATTACATATAGGTAGATGAAGACCCATATCTAGGGAGTAAAAGGGGATTCCTCCCCGAAATTTTTTCAGAATTGTCAACTATGAAAACATATAGGTTTTTGACGTTGACCAGCATGAAAATGCCCAAATTTTTTGCGCTTCGCATAACTAATTCAATAAAAATTAGCGCTTAACACCTAGTTCAATTTTTTCCAGATACAGTTTTTCACAAGGTAGAATTTCACCATTTCTGATCGTAAGAAAGGTTCAAAGTTGAGCTTAAATCATAAAAGCATCGCTATTGCTAGTTTCAGACATTATGCATTGCAAAAACGTCAAACTTTTCTGCCCATCTATCATAGGTAGCGCGTTAGCGCGTACCTATAATATACTTGGGTACCCTCAACACCTGGGCACCCCCTCTACAGCTATAACGGGACACTTCTGGAAGATGCGGTTTTTTTTAAAAGAAAGATAATAAAAAAATTCGCTGCCCGTGTTTTTTTGTTTTTCTTGAAACTCAAAATTGACTGTGTAAAGAAGGTGTAAAGTTTTTGTGTAACGTTATAACATAGGACAAATTTTGGGACCTCTTTACTGCGGCATGTGGACAACTGAGTATTGATGACTCGAAGGATTGAACATATTAGGATAATAGAGGGATGAATTCTACAGATGACACTTTTTTTGTTTTTTGAAATTCGCATTATTTATTGAACGGCAGTGTAAAGAGTGCGAAAATCTGGGGGTGAAAAAGCACTTTTTGGTCGAGTTTTCAACCTTCCTATGTCCGATACTAACTCCGGTTATGAGGTTTTTAAAATGTTTTCTGACAGAAATGTAGAGCGGATCAAGGGCTACATTCTGCATATAAGCAAAGTCTTCTATGCTCTATGGTGAGTTAGATCCTGGGGTTTAAAGTTTACACTCTAGTGGATGGTGTAAAAAAACGGATTTTAACTAAGATTTCTCTGCCAAATTTTTCCGCTTATGAGTCAGTGCAAATCGAAGACAGCATTAATAAAGTGCCTCACAGGGGCTAAACATCGCAGCAAACCGCATTTAAAAAAACGCAATATTGAGTTATTTATGGGGGTGTAAAGTTCGAAATCAGAGGTAAAAAATGGGCTAAAAAACACGTTTTTTCTGAAGTTTGATTAATGAATCATGCCAAATAATTTTTGCAACAGAATTTTGGCACACAGGAATGTACTACGATTTAAAAGCTACAAATTGTACCAAACCGAATTTCTTTAAACTCAATGGGGAGTTCGGTACGGAATTTTAAAGTTTACAGTGTTCTAAATGATGGAAAAAACGTTTTTGTTGCGTTTTTTGTTCCACTTTCTCCGTCCAGAAGTCGGGATATGTCTAATAGAATAAGAATAAAGTGCTTTATATCGGGTGCATGTCAAAGCAAATTGTCTATACATTAATATTCAGCGAGTGTAAAGTCAAAATTTGGTGTTTAAAATGCGTTTCTGTCATGTTTTTTCTGCCTGCTTCTCTGGTTATGAGTCAGGGACAGGATTATCAAGTCTAGAAATGGACCAGGAACCGAATTTGATATGCCAGTCTGGCGCATATGTTTACACTCTACAGTGTTGTAAAGTGGTTTACACCAATTGTTAGTTTGCACATAGAACATTATGGAGACTTAATTTTTTTCATAAATATTAATCGTAATATCGGAACAATATCAAAATTACGAATCTGACTAAAATCTTCTTTACACCAGGTGTTTACATGAAGTTTACACTACATATATATTTATCTTCGTTTTTGAGCATTCCTGAAACCTAATTTTTTCTTGGAGCCTAGAAGTTTTCAAAGGATCAAATGTGAGACGTCACGTAGGCGCGTTTGTTTACATCCAACAGTGATGTAAAGTAGTTTACATTCATTGTTTATATGTCCTCAGACCATTGTAGAGACATAATTTTTTCATGAATGTTGATCATAATATCCGAGTAATTTTTTACACTGCATGTTAGCCTTTGTTCTAGAGCATTGCAAAAATCGAAATTTTTTCCTGAGATATAAAAATTTACAGGGAATGAAATATATACGTCAATTGGGCGCGCTTGCTTACACTCAGCAGTATTGCAAAGTGGTTTAAACCTAATGTTTATTGTCTTTAAAACATTATGGAGACTCATTTTTCCATAAATGTTGAAAGAAATATCGGAGCAATATCAAAATTACGAATCCGACTAAAATATTCTTTACGCTATGTGTTTGTGTAAAGTTTACGTTACGTGTTAACCCTAATTCGATAGACTTGCAGAGACTTTGTAACTGAAGTCAAGAAATTTTCAAGGATTCATATGTGAGACATCAATTAAGTGAGTTTGTTTACCCTCAAAAGTAATCTAAAGTGATTTAAAAATTATGTTCAAGTGTCCTTAGATCATTGAAGAGATGTAATTTTGTCTTAAATGGGTTGCATTAAAGTTAAATCTTTCTTAGCCGTGTTTATAATATGTTTCACAAAATCTTGCACATGGAGAGCTATCGTTTAATTGATGTAAATTGCCTGCAAAAGTGGTTTAAAATGAACCAGCAATCACACTACTGTGCACAGAAGTCGACAAAGATATACAGCTTTATTGTAATCATGTACATTAATAAGCCGTAAACTGTTAGTATTCTCTACACCTAGTAGTTGTGTAAAGTTTGCACTATTCATTTGTTGTTAATATGTAGTCTATACTACAAATTTATTTTACTACCAAATCAAAGCGTTAGTGTTCCTTACATTTGATATTTGCGTGAAGTTTTTGAATTTTTGCCGAAAATCTTTGCCTTCTAATTTACCAACATCCCGCCTTTTCCATTTTCTTGAAGTTTAAAATCTTTTATAATTCTCTCATAATTTAATGGTAGGTTTTAACTTTAAGTTTCTCTTGGTTTACAACTCTCGCTTAGCAAGCTCATTTTTCAAAACTTTTTCATAGTGATCAGATTAGTTGCGTTTAGTTTGGAATTGGTGGACGGTCGTTATTTTATTACTCGGCTTAAATAAACCAAGTGACTATCTTTTGATTATTTTCTTCATCGCAAATTCAAACACCCAATTTTCAATTTGAAAATTGACCCAATTTTCAATTTGAAAATTGATCCAATTTTCAATTTGAAAATTGAAAATTGGGTGTTTTCAATTTCAAAAGTCACAACACATTGTGCTTGTGTATTGATTGAGTGAGGATTTGCAATGTGAATTCGTTGGTTAAATTTTTGTGCTTGATTATAAGTGAACTGTACATTAAGAAGAAATAACTTAATGCAGTTTTAATTTGAAAATGGATGGTGTCAATAAGGTTGTCTTGTTTAAAAAGGATAATGCTGATGTTAAGAACAATATTGTTTTCCTCGTTCTTGGACTGTTGTCATTATTGTGGCATGTTACTGATTGTGTTTACTGACTGATGTACTGAAATCACGCTAATTAAAAGTAGTGTACTAGCAAAGAAAAATGCTCCGATGGAACAAAAAAGATGAATATACTTGGAATTGTGGATTATTATGGATGTAAAAGGAGGGGACTAGGAAAAATCTACCTAAAGTCGGAAAATCTGCTAAAAATCACACTTTCTCTAAGCAACGCAAAAAATCGATGTATATTCTGCGGCCTCTAAGAAAGTGTCTTTTTTAAATAATGTTCGAAGTTTCAGATAAGAGTGTATAAACGAAATCTAGCAAGGTTACTTTTTTAAATTGCTGGCACCTGATTGATAGAAAACTAAGAGGTATTGTATTTAAAGTTGTTTTGTTTTATGAGCATTATAGCAAGCAAAGCAGGAGCCGATTGATTAGTGCACACAATCGTTTCGGGCATGCTAGTGTATCTACATTAAGTCTGTTTCAAGTCAACTTACGTGTTTCCTGCTGTTTTAAACCAACCATGTCTTCAATTGTCTTCGATGTTTGCTATTTCATTCAATTGGCTTGGAAGACTGTTAGTTTACTTAATATCATTTCCCATAGCTACTGCATAGCTAACGTGCTGCTGTTTCAATCATTGTTATGGTTGAATATTTATTTTAATCTGTTGGCCGCAGAATATACATCGATTTTTTGCGTTGCTTAGAGAAAGTGTGATT
This sequence comes from Mermis nigrescens, assembly GCA_036768485.1. NCBI lineage: Eukaryota > Metazoa > Nematoda > Enoplea > Mermithida > Mermithidae > Mermis > Mermis nigrescens. The sequence continues at coordinate 104,025 of JAVLUZ010000764.1, read as the reverse complement.
TTTAGCAGATTTTCCGACTTTAGGTAGATTTTTCCTAGTCCCCTCCTTTTACATCCATAATAATCCACAATTCCAAGTATATTCATCTTTTTTGTTCCATCGGAGCATTTTTCTTTGCTAGTATGCAAGATATCTACAGTCCCCGCCATGAATGATGTCACGGCATTATGCATTTTACGATGATAGAGAACGACAGCGAATATATTTTTAATACACTAATTAAGTCAGCAACATCACATAATAGGCATGTTAAAGATCCATCCTCCGCCATTTTCTATCATCGCATAATACATGATGCAGCGTCAACATTCATGGCGAGCAAGGATAGTATATAATTCTTGTATTGGTTATTTTAACAGCTAGAAAATCGAGCTTAAAGTGATAAAAATGCAAAAATTTCGAGCACTTCATCCCAGACTTATGTATTGTAACTGCGGTATTGTGTAAAAAAGATTGGCTCTTTTACATAAATAACAAAATTTCTTACCAAGTATATTGCTCGAAATCAAACGTTTCCAGTGAAGAATACGGGTATTTGTCAAGACGATCAGGCAATGCAAACTTACGCAACAACCTGAACAGAATTTAAAACAATATTCGAAGGTATGAATTCTGTTCGTAGGAGCAAATTTTGATATTTAAATTGCAAGGCTTAAATTGAAAATAGCTTGAAAATATGACATAGACACATTAATTTGATAAACAACAAGCAAACTAAATACCTAATGACTTCGCTAATTAGTACACTGAAAAATGAATAAGCCACATGTATAGGTCATTATATTATTGTGCTACAATACTGCTACATACATATGCTATAATTCATTCACATGCATTTCAAGTTAGCTGTGACTCTTTTTCATCTTGTTTTCTAGAGTTAGAGAAAGACTATAACATTATGAAAAGTAATCACAGAACTTGTAAAAAACATTCAAAATTGAATGAATAAGACATTGATTACTTTTCATAGAAAAGTCGTAGATCTCGAATAAGCTTAAGGCTATCTGCATTTTCTGATTGGAATAACAGATTCACACGCACGAAGTCAAGCAGTAGACTGCGACAAAATGTCATGTAAGGCTGCAAAAAAACGTCAAACGGTAAAAAATCAGGATAAATATAATGAAATCGGTTTACTTTATTAGTTGTATCAGCAAACATAGCACTCAGGCTACGAGCGACATATTTATTATCCCCTTTTTCCGATTGTTCCACGCCAGAAAAGTACTCTGCCAAAGAGTCCCTCTCAGTGCTCCAAAATGACTGAAACGCAATTAAAAAGAGAAAGCCATCGCGTTTCTCCTAATCGGCACAACTTCTTTGGCATCTTTCCATTAATGTCTATGTATAACTGCAACCAACCAGAATGAATATAAAATAATCCGATATTTGAAAAGAGCAAATGGCATTTGTATCCAAAAAAGAGCTAATTCCCAGCTAATTTTGGTTGGGCTCGTAGCACTAGTTCTGTCAGATCGTCTGCAGCCAGAAAAGATGTATGCTTAGCAATAAATGCTGCCATAACAAGCTCCAATTCTTTTTGGGTATCCGAAACAACAGGCTGAATGAAATTTTGCAGTGACGAACTAGATACCAAAGCAGACTTGGCATTGCTAACTGCTGTTTTGTGAGCCTTTGAAGCTGTATGATCTTTCAGAGTACGTAAATGTGTATTTAAATTAGCATCTGCACAATATCGACACTTGGCTTTCTTTGGATTACTGGCATGAATAATAAGCCATTCTAGATTAAAACAAAATTTCAATTACTCATACAACTTTTATATAAAAATTTAGCAAGTTGTATGAATGGTTGGCATGTCATGCTATTAAAGATAAATAATGATCGATTTCAAGCATTCTATGAAACCACATTCCTATGATGCACACAATAAAATAATTTCAGAACCCTTCACTCGAAATGTACATGATTACTGACCAGATTTTGCACTTTAATACTTAAAGGGACCTCCAAAACTTAATTATTTAGAAGACTATACAAAGTAAACCTAAAACCTGCCAGTGTCAAATACTTTTAATCGAGGATTTAGAAACTAATAAAGAATAGCAAAAAAACAATAGATGTCTTATTTCGGCTACCAAGGAAACAGAAATGTTTGAAAACAAAATATCACAATTTTTTTAGCACTTATTCAATTCAGATAGGATCTATTGAAGAGTGTGTTAAATATATTCTGAGTCTTGTCTAATTTCATAAATGGGTACCTTTCAATTCAGGAATCTTTTTCCATTCCTTACAATAGGCCTGAACAAATTTGCTCCGTTTTCGTGCTGTGGTTTCAATTTCACCGCTGGATTCGCCTGAGCTAACATTTTTAATGGCAGTTTCTTTCGACATAGAAAATTTAAATTATAACACTGTACACTAATATATTATACAAAGGCACTAATCGGCTATCCTGAATAGAGAACAAATAATTTTACATATACTGCTCAAGGGCCTAAGCTAAAGAGGTCGCATTGTTTACAATACACATTATTCGAAAAAACAGTTTTTGTGCTTAAAACAGTGACCGACCGCCAATTTTCAGTTGCACTTCATCATCAAAAATTTCTGAAAAAAAGCCCTGTTTGCAATGTCTTTTGAAAAAATAAATAATACTTTATTACTAATTGTATGTACTTCAGTAGCAAGCAAATCCTTACGTTTTGAAATATATCAAAAAAATGTTTATAGGCGCTTTGCAAACGTCTATGAAACTGATAAAAACAATTAGACGGTGTGTAAAGCTATGTATTTCTGCACTTCGTGATATTTAGTGAATAAATAAATGAATGAATGAATGATTGATTTACTACGGAAGCACAAAACTTATTTGGATATAGTTATAACTTAACACTTAGGTAGGTCTTAACTATGAACGAAATAAATTCTTAATGTGAAACAACTAACTAAGTACAGTAAGTACAGTAAGAAGGTTAATGTACATATGATAATCATTATAACTTGCTGTTTACGTTTTGAAAATTCTCCTGAATTCTCCTAGATTTTCAGGATTCTCCTGAATTCTCCTGACATTTTAAAATTCTCCTGCATTCTCCTGCAGGTTTACAATTTCTCCTGAAATTTCTCCTGAAAAGCCCATTCTCCTGCTCCTGCTCCTGCTCCTGAAAATTTTAGATTCTCCTGAATTCAGGAGAATTCTCCTGCACCTGGCAACCCTGCTAACGACCACAACCCACAACCCTTCCACCAGTTGTTCGGTTGCCAACCGGATGGACACCCTGATGCTTTTTCCATGTAACACAACTTTCCACACCCGGTTGGCGGATGATCAAAAGAAGAATTTCGTTGAGCGATGTGCCGACCCAACCAGTTGCCTGGCAACCGGGTGTGAACAGATGTCTAGCCGGTTGCGCCTAGACCTAAAAAATGGTTGGCAACCGGATGCGTTCCAACCGAATGTGTATCGTTAGTTGTGTTCTTGACTGTATGTATGTACATACATACATATGTACACACCTGGGCATGGGGGAGTTTGGGGGGTATGCACCCCCAGAAACCAAAATACCCCCCCCAGAAATCAAAATACCCCCCAGAATTCAATTTTTGAAAATTTTTTTCGTTTTTTTCGCAATTTTTTGCTGCCAATGGATAGTGCTTGATGAGAAACGTCGAAAAATGGTGTTTTTATCGCCATACCACCATTTTTAAGGCCATTTTTTGACCTTCAAAAAAAATCTTGCACCCCCCCCCAGAATTTTCTTTGCTGCCCACGTATGCATATGTATGTATGTATGTATGTACGTTTCCATTTCCCATTTTCCGGATTTTACCCACCATCTCGACCATGGATACAAATTTTCAACTAAAGGCATCAAAATGTCTATGATTTTAGCTTAATCTTCCATAGAAGAACAATTTCCAGTGGAAAAATTCGAAAATGGAATTTTACCCATTTTTTCATTTTCCGGCGATTTTCCATCATCGCCATGAATACGAAATTTCAATTAAAGACATCAAAATATCATTGATTTCACTAAATCTTTCAGAAAATAACTATTCTTAGTAAAATAAAATTCAAAAATAGAAAATTTTCCATTTTCCGGCGTTTGTCCATTTTTCCGTTTTACATTTTCCGGCTTTTACCCTTTTTCCATTTACGTATTTTACCTTTCACCTTGCGCCGAATCGGCTGCGCCCTGACGTCCCATAGGAAAAATCGAGCGTTACAGTAAGGATGTTAGTTTTCTGGAAACGGATCCATGCACTAGAATAAAAGGACAGACTACGTGGTACGATGCTTATGTGCGTGTCATCTTTGCTTTTGTTCATATTCTGCCTTTAATTTTTTCTGTCAGCTCCAGTGGCGTAGTTGGTTAACGCGCCGTACTTATAAGCAGTATAAGGTATGCGGAGATCAACAGTTCGATCCTGTTCTGGAGCATATTTTTTCTTTTTCGTATTTTGGATGAATCGTTTGCCAATCAGGTAACAATCATACCTGAGCGTAGGAACCTAAATACCCCACCACAATTCAATTTTTGAAATTTTTTTCTTTTTTTCGCAATTTTTTGATGCCAATGGATAGTGCTCGCTGAGATACGTTGAAAAATGGTGTTTTTTTCGCCGTCCACCATTTCTAGGGCCATTTTTCAACCTTACAAAAATCTTGGACCACCCATTCCCAGCACTTTGGAGCCGGCCACCTATGGTAACAACCACACCTGGGCGTGGGGGGGTTTGGGGGGTATGCACCCCCCAGAAAGCAAAATACCCCCCAGAAATCAAAATACCCCCCCCAGAATTCAATTTTTGAAATTTTTTTGTTTTTTTCGCAATTTTTTGATGCCAATGGATAGTGCTTGATGAGAAACGTCGAAAAATGGTGTTTTTATCGCCATACCACCATTTTTAAGGCCATTTTTCGACCTTCAAAAAATCTTGCACCCCCAGAATTTTCTTGCTGCCCACGTATGGTAACAATCATAGGTGGGCAGAAACGAAATTCCGGGGTGGGGGGGGGGGGGTGAAAAGATTTTCAGATGTCAAAAAATGGTCTTAAAAGTGGTCGTATGCATACGTGGGCAGCAATAAAATTCTGGGGGTGCAAGATTTTTTGAAGGTCAAAACATGGCCTTAAAAATGGTGGTATGGCGATAAAAACTACCATTTTTCGACGTTTCTTATTAAGCACTATCCATTGGCATCAGAAAATTGCGAAAAAACGAAAAAAAATTTCAAAAATTAAATTCTTGGGGGGGGGGGGTGAATTTTGATTTCTGGGGGGGTATTTTGGTTTCTGGGGGTTCATACCCCCGAACCCTCCCCCCACGCCCCAAGTGTGGTCGTATGGCGAAAAAAACACCATTTTTCGACGTTTCTCATCAAGCACTATCCAATGGCATAAAAAAATCGCTAGAAAATCAAAAAAAATTTCAAAATTTGAATTCTGGGGGGCGGGTATTATTTCCATTTCTGAGGGGTATTTTAACTTCTGGAGGGTGCATATAATCTCTCAAACCCACCACGCCTACGTGTAGTAAGAAGACGATACTGAGCCGAAAACAAAAGAGCAATTCAGAAAAAGAATGACCCGTGAGTGACTCGAACACCCAACCTTCTGATCTGGAGTCAGACGCGCTACCATTGCGCCAACGGATCCTGTTCAGTGGAAATGATTGCTTATAATGAAGTTAATTGTGACTTGTGAAGTACATCGTACATACGGCTGATGCAACTAATGTTGTTAAAGATACCTTTATCCTGACGATTTCTTTATTTTATCTTTATCTTTAACTTCATCCTGTGGAAAAATTACAGGCCATCTTTATCTTTATCTTTTTGATAGGAATTTATCTTGCTAAAAAAGATAAAGTATATACATATGTAAGTTAGCACGGAATCCAAAATGCAGGTTTGACATGAAATACATTTAGACGTATTCACGTTTTACTGAAATTGTACAAGAAAAGAAAAGAAGACGATTTCGAAACCATATATGGCGTGCGGCACAAAACATGTAATACCTGTAAATCGACCTCGGGAGTGATACCGATCTAAGCGGGATTACTAGCGCCGACGTTAATCCAAGTCTAAAGGCTCATTCATACTTAGGGCTCCCATGTGTCCTTTTTTTAAGAGGACAGTCCTTTTATTTGCATCAGCGTCCTTTTTTAAAACCTGTCCTTTTTTGTCCTTTTTCGTTACTTAAGGCTCATTCATACTTCGTCCGATCCAACATCGGACGACACCGCATGTCGCATCCTGTCGGACGCACAGGATGCGACATGCGGTGTCGTCCGATGTCGGATCGGACATCGGATCCGACTTTCATTCATACTTCATCCGACTTCTTCCGACTAAAAATCAATATTTTCAGCGCAACAAACATTGATGTTTTTATATTGTCTCTCTGTCGAACAGCGTTTGTGCCATAACTACCATAACTGGGCGTGGGGGTTGGGCGCATAAGTGGGCAGCAAGAAAATTCTGGGGGCAAGATTTATTGAAGGTAAAAAATGGCCTTAAAAATGGAGGTTTGGCGAAAAACACCATTTTTCGACGTCTCTTGTCGAACACTATCCATTGGCATCAAAAAATTGCGAAAAAATCCGAAATAAAATTTCAAAAATTGAATTCTGGGGGGTATTTTGATTTCTGGGGGGGGTATTTTGGTTTCTGAGGGGAAGGGGGTATTTTGGTTTCTGGGGGTATTTTGGTTTCTGGGGGTCGCATACCCCCAACTCCCCACGCCCAGGTGTGGTTGGGGTATGTAACCCCCAGAAACTAGAATACCCCCAGAAAGCAAATACATCCCCAGAATTCAATTTTTGAAAATTATTTTTGTTTTTTCCTCAATATTTTGATGCCAGTGGATAATGCTCGATGATAAACGTCAAAAAATGGTGTTTTTTTCGCCATACAACCACTTTTAAGACCATTTTTTGACGTTTAAAAATTTTTTCACCCCTCCCCCCACCCTCCAGAAATAAAAATTAAATGCTGAAAATATCGAAGTTCGTTTCATGCGCTAATTTATTTAAACTTATTAATTTATTTAAACTTATTTCCCACAAATATGGATTTCCTCTAACAGCTATGATTAATAACTCAGTAGTAACGTCGTCAAAATCGCCATTAGCCATTTGCAATTAATTAAATTTTAAACCTGAAAAATACAATAAAATGAATTGACTGCAACAATAAATAGTACAAAATAAACGAGACACGATATGCCACCGCGCTTTTATTGGACTAGTACAGAACGGAGCAATAAATTAATCAAAAATTTAAAGCTTGAAAAATGAAATAGTACAAAATAAACAAGGCGTGCAATGCGCTACATGTCGCGCCAATCTTCCAACACACGCTGTACATAGTTCAAATTTCATGTATGTCGGATGGACGAAAGCTGTAACCAACTCAACTTGTCCGTTCCGACAAAAAAGTCGCATTGTAAACCAGATTATGACGTCATGCGCAAAGAAAGTCGGACGCGTGTCGCATGATGTCGGATAATGTCGGACTCACGTCGGTGCGTGTCGGGGCGGATTTGTCAATTTTCGCATTCCGACACCAAATCGGACGGAGTCGGACGAAGTATGAATGGGCCTTAAGCCCACACGTGGGCAGCAAGAAAATTCTGGGGGGGTGCAAGATTTTTTTGAAGGTCGAAAAATGGCCTTAAAAATGGTGGTATGGTGATAAAAACACCATTTTTCGACGTTTCTCATCAAGCACTATCCATTAGCATCAAAAAATTGCGAAAAAACGAAAAAAATTTTCAAAAATTGAATTCTGGGGGGGTTATTTTGATTTCTGGGGGGTGCATACCCCCCACGCCCAGGTGTGCTTAAGCCTGAGAAAAATGAGAAGTTTAAAAAAAATCAATAAGTGTTGCGACTACACTTTGTACAGGCGCACAGAGCTGGGTTTCGATGCTTGTGAAAAGAAAGAAATGACTTGAGCAGGGTTTCGACGCTCGTGGGAAGAAAGAAGTGACTTGCTGTCAGCCAGTAGTATATGTACATGGATCAGTCAGACACCACGGATAAATCCCCAAACCTACGTTTATGTGTGCTTAATGCCTGTCATCTCTTTGGACTCAGGTTTAAAAGTTAGGGACATTCAGATGGCTGCTTTGCATCACCCACTCGTTTATTGCACTTCACATACATCATTCTCCTATGTATGTAGGTTCAGGCGACCATATTTACACTTTATCTTTGTGGTTCCTTTATCTTGCAAATTATCTTTATCTTCCTTAGTTTTTTATCTTTATCTTCTGGATTTTAAAATTTCACTTTATCTTTATCTTTTATCTTGCAAAAAATCATTCTTTTACAACACTATGTAGATGAAACCAGGTGCATGTATGTAATGTACCTACTTTCTTTAATTAGACTTTATGTCCATAGTAACTTCAATACACCAAATGTGACTATGTCACTTGAGTTCGATACCTATTCCATAATTGTGCTCATTGGTATACATACAAATCTATTCTTAAACGAATAAAGTGAAATACCAGCAGCATGGGGAATGAAGTACATTCTTATGCAAATTTAAACTGAAAATTGCATCAAATTTTTATCGCTGCTTTACGTAGAATTAAC
>JAVLUZ010000764.1:80275-92666 GCA_036768485.1 Mermis nigrescens | reverse complement strand
CATGGATCAGTCAGACACCGCGGATAAATCCCCAAACCTACGTTTATGTGTGCTTAATGCCTGTCACCTCTTTGACCTCAGGTGTAAAAGTTAGGGCATTCAGATGGCTGCTTTGCATCACCCACTCTCGTTTATTGCACTTCACATACATCATTCTCCTATGTATGTAGGTCCAGGCGACCATATTTACACTTTATCTTTGTGGTTCCTTTATCTTGAAAATCTTCCTTAGTTTTTCATCTTTATCTTCTGGATTTTAAAATTTCAACTTTATCTTTATCTTTTATCTTGCAAAAAATCATTAACTCTTACAACACGTAGATGCAACCAGGTGCATGTATGATGTCCTACTTTCTTTGATTAAATTTTATGTCCATAGTAACTATTACACCAAATGTAACTATGTCACTTGAGTTCGGTACCTATTCCATAATTGTGCTCATTAGTATACATACAAATCTATTCTTAAACGAATATAAAGTGAAATACCAGCAGCATGGGGAATGAAGTGCATTCTTATGCAAATTTAAACTGAAAATTTTATCAAATATTTTTATCGCTGCTTTGCGTAGAATTAACTAATAATGTAGATCAACCTTCAGCATATCCAACTCTAGTTTAAAGGATACAACAATGTTTTCTGTGTCAAGCGCGTGTGAATTAATCAATAATGCAACCTATACTTACATTACATTGGGCAAAAATAAATAAATCAAGGACTTTGATACGCTTTTATTGAACGTTTTTGTACTAAGGTTCAACATTCGAACTGCAAATCAATCAATAATAGTAACACCAAAATTCATTAAAGCTTCTATTACTATACATTCGCCGCGTCTCCATTCGTTGATACAACTTATACACAGGTATTATTTGATTAAAGAATAAAAAATGAACCTGAATCCGACAGGCAACAGGCAGAAGCGTTGATAATAAGCAAATGATACAAACAAAATATATATAGGTGTAAACAAAAAGACTATTTGTCATAAAAGTAGAAGTTTACACTATTCAATAATTAATTTACGCCACGTAGCTTTACACACAACATGCAATAAAATACAAAAAACCATTCGCAAATGATCGCTCTCTCAATACACAAGCACTTTTTTGATAATTTAATCTTTAAGTTAAAAAATCTAGTGTAAAGTATAAACTGTATGATTTCAAAGGAATGTAAACAACAACTGTAATGCAAAGCATTCGTTTTTTCGGCAAAACGTCTGAGAAATTGAAAAATAAAGAATAATAACAGAATTTATTAAAATTTAAGGGATAAAAAAAGTAAATCAACGGCGTCTACTTAAGTACAAATCAATATACTTCGAAAAAAATAAATACAGAAATTCAATCAAACACCAACGTTTCAATTGCACTTAAAATTTGTGAATCGCTTCGTATGGTCGACAAACAAAACAGCGAACAGAAATAATCAATAAAGAACTACGTACACAAAACCAGTTCGACGCTATAGTAACAAATAGAAGCGCAAATTAAAAGGCTTCGTTTGAAAGGAGTGTAAAGTGGAAAAATCGGTGTAAAGTCAAAAAAGCCAAAAAAGTAAGTGTATAATTGACAGAATTCCAAAAGCCAAAATTAATTCAAAATTATTCCAGATTGAATTTATGTACATAATTTATATAATTTCCAAATTTTCTTGCATTTATTGATTTTTTTCGCGCAGTGTGAAGAATGAAAAATATAAAGCCCAACGATTAAGCGCTAAATTAATAAAAAATATCTGCATAAAAATTAAAAAAGGCAGCATTGCAGCAAATTTACACTGACGACCAGCTCAACGCTTGACAACTTTGTCCTTTTGATATTCGGCCAATGGCCTGACTACTGCGGCTGAAAATTTATTAATAAATTAACAAATAAATAAATAAATTAATTAATTAATTCTTACCGAAATAAGCTCGGCAAATCGCTTCACAAACAAATCGATATTGAGACTGAAAAATGGATCAAAGGAAAAAATATGTAAATAATTAACAGGCGAAATAAAAAAATAAATCAGCAAAATAAAGTCAATGAATTTTATGACTGAAACAAGTATACATATTAAAATAGCGAGGAAAAATTATAGTGAAGTGTTCGACCACTGAAAAATTAATGAGAAATTAAAAAAGAAAATGCAGAATAAAAATACATTAAAAATCTCTGACGAAATTTGTCAAAAAATTTATTGGAATTTCTCTGAAAAATTATCAACGCCCGAACTTCGCTGTATTAATAGTGCTACGTTTAATATTTTAAAATAATTTTCTAATATCGGTGCCATAATTTTGTCATATTTTAATCATCAAGAGAGTATTGTAAATTCTGAGCATGCTATGTACGATGATTAGTGCTAAAATATTTAAATGACTCAAATTTACATAAAAAATATAAGTAATTGTGTAAACAAAATAATAAGTATAGTACTCATACATGGGCAGCGCCTAAATTCTAAGAGGGGCTTCAAAAATTTTCAATGGTCAAAAAAGGCCGAAAACTATATGATAGGGGCAATACGCACAGTTTTTCAACGTTTATCATCAAGCTCTATCCAAGGGCATCCAAAAATTACCAAAAAATTAGAGATGTTCGAAAGTTTAATTCTGTCTAAGGGTCTGTCAAATTTTGAGGGCTGACCATAGGTGGGCGGCACCCAAATTCTGGGGGTGCAATATTTTTCAAAGGTCAAAAAATAGCCTTAAAAATGGTGGTATAGCGAAAAACAATATTTTTCAACGTTTCTCATCGAGCACTATCCATTGGCATCAAAAAATTGCGAAAAAAACAAAAAGAATTTCAAAAATTGAATTCTGGGGGTATTTTGGTTTCTCTGGAGGGGGTGCACACTCCCCACGCCCAGATGTGGGGCTGACTCCACTAACTTAAACTCCCCAAGCTTTAGAAAAATTTAAATAAAAGATATTTAATTTGAAAAATATAAAAAACCCCATAATTCGATTAGTTTTTTGAATAAAAAATATAAATATGTAATGAAAATCAAAAGTTGTGAGTAAAGAGAAATTTAACGAATCACGAATAGAAAAACGAGCAAAGAGAAGCGTAATTAAATAATTCACAGACGATTTTGAAATGAAAAATCTGGAAAAGTAAATAAAATTCGAAATAAGTATTAAATTTATTAACCTTTTTATAAATTTGAAATTTTTTCTATTTTCATAAACTCGAGTACTTCTCACCTTCGAGCAATCCACCCAGTCAAAATTCGGTTACGATTCCCAAAAAATTTTTCAAGTACCTAATGAATTTTTTAATTTTAAACTTTTTAATTTTTGAAATTTTTTCAAAATTTTTTAAATATTTTCCAATTTCTAATATATTTTAATTTCTTATAATTTATAATGTTCTTCCCTAATATGTAGGTAAAAATAAGTACATAAATACAAAAAGCTATTTTTTAAATAATTAACTATAAAAAGAATTTCTGACCGGAGTTTGAATCAGCATAGCCCTCTGATCCCGCATCGTTTTGACAATATCGAGCGGATAAATGGGTTCGTTGGCTTCGATGAGGCACATCGCCGTTTCCATCAGGATCAAAACTCCCAGTCCGACCGATTCCGGCGCTAAAATAGCGAAAAAACGAGTTTCAAGGGACGGAAAATTCAAAAAAATAAAAAAATCAAATTTTACAAAAATAAAAAAATCGGAAAAAAATAGTTCTAAAAAGGAAAAATTCAAAAATCAAATACAAAAAAAAGTTGAAAAATGGAAACAAAATAAAAGCTCGTTAAAAAGAACCAGAAAATTCTAATATAAAAATCGATAAATTAATGAAAAAATTCAGGAAATTTCAAAAGGATTGAAAAATTGTCTAAAAATCGACAAATGTAATGGTAAAAAAGATCGAAAAACTAAAACAAACTTAAAAGACTGGTTTAAAAGAACGGAAAATTGAATAGACGAAACAATCCGACGATTAGAAAAAATCAAACTATTTAGAAATTTAAAAGAAATCGAAAAACTAGTCTAAAAAACGTGAAATCTAAAAATACAAAAAAATCGTGACAAAATTAAAGAACTGCTTTAAAAAATGGGACATCGAAATATACATATAAAAAATCTAAAATTTTAGAAAAATTAAAAAAATCTGAAAACTATATCTGACAACGGAAAATTAGAAAAAATAAACAAATTGATAAACTGGAACGAAATTGAGGAAACCGGTTTAAAAAAACGAAAAGTTGAACATACAAAAAAATCGAAAAAATTAAAGATGAAATTCAAAAATAAAAAAATCGGAAAACTAGTATAAAAGCCGAAAATTTAAAAAAAAAACGAAAAATTAAGACAAATTAAACAAATTGTTTAAAAAGAATGGAAAATCGAATATACAATACAATCGAAAAATTGTAAAAAAATTTGGATAATTTAAAAAATTAAAAAAACCAACGAGAAACTAGTCCCAAAAAACGGGAAAATCAAAACTACAAAAGAAACGAAAAATTGATACAAACTTAAAGAACTGGTCTGAAAGAAGGGAAATTCGAGAAGACAAGAACAATCGAAAGGTTTAAAAATTCAAAGAAATTGAAAAATAGTATAAAAAACAGGAAATTCAAAAATTAGGAAAAATCAAAAAATTGACACAAAATTATAGAAACTGGTTTACGAGTAAAAGAAGAGAAAATCGAATATACATACATACAAGACTACCAAAAAAATGAGAAAAATTTACAGAAATTTAAAAAAAATCAAAAACTATTCTAGAAACAAAAATTTAAAAGTAATAAAAAAGAAACAAAACAATCGAAAAATTATTAAGAAAAATTCGGAGGAATTTGAAAATATCGAAAAAATTAGTCTGCGAAAATGGGAAATTCAAAGATACGAAAACATAAAAAAATTAAAACAAAATTAGAACTGGTTTACAGGAACGGAAAATTCAAATATACGAGAAAAAATCGAAAAATTAATAAAATCAAAAATTCGAAAAATTAAAAACTTTTAAATTCGAAAATCAAAAAATGGCTGAAAAAAGTCGAAATTCAGAACATAACTAGGCTCAAACATATTAAATCATCGATCATGAGAAACATATGCCCTCTATTTTTGAATTATTACTTTTCTTTAAAGTTTATAATCAAATTTCTTAAAATTTTAATCGCCAATTCTTTTACGCCTCCAAATAAATCAATACCATTCCGGAATTTTGAGTGAAAAATTGTTCACGTATACGTCTACAGTAACAAAAATAAGCAAAAATCTAAAAACCAACAGAAAACTGAAAAAATGCCAAAAAGCGATAAGAAAAACATAAAAAATGATAAATTTAAAAAATTTTAAAAAAATTTGAAAATTTTTCAATTCAAAAAATTTGACAGAATAAAAGATTAGACCTGCAATGAACTAAAAGCGGTTCAACCATGCCAGCTCTCGATTGTCGGACTTGTTCCAAAAATGCGACAAAAGTGTCCAAATCGTCGGGCACGCCGTGGTCCGGCCAAATGGCGTACTGTAGCTGAGACACCAATCGCTCCTCCTTGGTCTGCGAAAAAATTAGGAAAAATATTAAAATAATAAAAATAACGAAAACTGATCGAAATTACAGTAAGGGGGCCTTAGTTGAATTTAACAAAATAATATATGCAGGAGAAAATATAATTTTTTAATTAAATTTTAAATTTACATTTGTCCAATTTTTATAATTTTTTCGATTTTTCACTCATGTTTCAATTTATTTCTCGATTATCAATGTTTTGGTGTATAAATTTTTCATTTCCAGATTTGTTTAGCGATTTTAATTTGTATCGATTTTAACATTTTTTTAATGTTTAAATTTTCTCGATTACCATATCCCTTCTAAATTTCTAAATTTATTCCGCTCAGTTTACTTTTTTGGCAGGAAAAATGGGCCTACTTTTTGACACGTGATGGTAAATTCGCGACAGAAACCGTAGAACGTTTGTTGCTCTGCAGTACACCTGACGGTCAAATGTTTGTATTCGAAGGAAGAATTGGCATCGGGCCAATATCGATGGCACTTGGGACGCCCTTGTTCATTCAATGCGGTTAACATAACCACAGTAGGGCAAACTTGCTCCCACACTACCTTAAAAACCAATAAAATAAATAAATAAATAAATAAAGTAATAGATAAAAAATAAAGGACTACATAATGTAAGTATAGAAAAGATATATATAGATCAGGATACATATTAAAAAATAAATGCATTTAAAAATACGAAAAATATGCAGTCAAAATTAAATTTTAAATTAATTTATTACTCGATTTGATATTTTTTATTCGATAAATAGATACATGCATGTAAGGAAATTCAGTAAAAAATTGAAAAACAATTAAGTTAAATAAAAAATAAATCACAAATTAAATTACACTTTAAATTGAGATTTAACTGATAATTGAAAATTAAAATTTTGAATTCTAATTTAAGTCGCATTCTTACCGTCCAAAAATCTGAACAGGTATGAGGAAGGGGTCCTTGGGAGGCTATATATCGATTAACAATGCCAGTAGCTGGAATCTCCATCTGAGGCAAGAAAAAAAGACAGAGTTAAAATTTAAGCTGCAGCAATGACATTTTATACAAATATTATAACGGCAAGAAATTTTAACTTCAATAATGAATTTTTCCGGTCTTTGACAAATAATAAAAATTGTACCAAAATGAAAATTAATTATAATACTCAAAAATAAAGGTATTTAAAAAATATATAAATAAACATTAAAACATTAAAAATTCTATTAATATAATTAGACTAAAAAATCGAATAAACCAAAATATGAAAATTTATTGAAACCATAATAATAATAATAATAAAATTATATAATAAAATAAAAAGAAAAATAACGAGTCACAAGATAATAGAAGACATAATTCCTGGTCGAACGAAATGAACACACCGCGTATTATTTAGGAAAAAATAAAAAAATTCAATAAAGGATTATTGAAGGGATATTTTTAAAAATAAAAAAATTAAAAAACCTCGAGTCAGGAGGTAAAAAACCGGTAAAGCTTACATTCACGTAGCTAGCATTGATATAATCGCCGCCCGAGTCGCTGTTAGCGATGATAACTCGAGTAGAATCGTCTAAAAATTAATAAATAAATAAATCTGTTAAAAATAAATCAATAAATTAATAAATATCTCAAAAAAAGAAATACAACTAAATTTTAAATTTAAAAAATAAATCCCTCGATTTACATGGCAATATGTCCCTGTATCGATTTTTGCTAGCATTCTTCGGTTGTAAGCATACCGTAATCGCCAAATCGGATTTTTTCCGATAAAGCAGCTAGAAAATTATGATGCAAATTTAACTTACAAATGATCATGCGACAAACGCAACTGCAATATGAATAAATCTGATAATCAATAGTGGCAATCAATTAACACATGTTTTAAATAACACAATTTGCACGTACAATTTAGGATAAAAATTAATAATAAACACTAATAAATCCATAGCGTAAAAATATTACAATTCATTGTAAAATAGGCAATAAGGTTTATTTTAACAAGTTAACTGATTAATTGAATTATTCGAAATATTATAATATGTACATAACAACAATATGCTTGATATAGCATGCTTAGCGCACAGTAAATGAGCGATAAAATACAACCGTAATTTAAACGTTATAGGAAAATAACTTATTCGGTCATTATGTATATACAAATTTTATTTCGGGGGAGGCCGAAAATTTTGAGGTCAGATATATCGAAAAACTCTAGAAGATGGGCAAAAGCGAACGCATTTTTGAGCGTATCTTGACGAGCTCTAAGCAGACACGTATCTCTGGGGTATGGAGGGTTCGGATCCCCCAAAATTCAGAAAAATCCGACTTTTTGAACGTTATTTTGTGCTATTTTTGGCTTTTTTGGGCTTAGCCCCCCCGAAATTGATGTTGGTTCCCTCAAAATAGGACGATGGCCAACTACTTGCCTGGCTCTAAGCAATGGCAAAGAATAATTTCGAGGAAAAATTTTAAAATTTCGAGGGAAAATTTCAAAAATTTTCACTCTATTTCATACTCATATTATACAAATATATCGTTTAAATAAATTACATAACTGATTTCTCATCATTCAATCGACATACAATCGATAGACTTCATTTAGCCTTTTGACCTTTGAGCAATAAATTATATTTTAACTAACCTTTTATAAATTATATTCTTAAATTAAGTTTAGAATACATGAATAATACCTAACATGATAAGTTCTGATCAAAATGTAAGAAAATCTAAAAAAATTCTGGCGCGAAAATAGAAGAAATGCCATAGAAACATTTCTGATAGACAACGCAAAAACGGCCTTTGCTAATCATGAATTGAAAAATAATGTTATTCAAAATAATACATAAGTAAGAAAAAATTTAGCAAACGCGTTCAAATAGGCAAAACATTAAAAATTTGGCAAAAAAATGGAAAATAGCGTATTCGGTAAAAGTTAAAAAACCAAATTGCATACATATCACACCCATGCATGATCTGGTGGTTAGGGGGTTTCAACCCCCCCCCAATTTTTTATTCAAGATTTTTAAGAAAGTTGACAAAAAATTCGTAGAAAAGGTGCTGTTTTAAACCCTTTTCACTATCCATTTGCTGAAAAGTGTCGAATTTTCGACTTATTCTTTGGCTGCATAATTTGTTCAGTTCGTTCGAAATTTTTTTTCGAATTTTTGTTGTTGTCGTACTGTAGAAAGATAGTGCATAGTCATAAACGTCGAAAAACGACGTTTTTGATGCGTATCCCCCAGTTTTTAGCCCAAAAATAAATTTCCACCCCCTTCCCCAGAATTCTCATACTGCTAATGTCAAATCGTACCCCGAATTGTTCCAGGGCTGCTCCCGAATCCAGGGATTCCCTGAGCAGTAAAACGGACCTATTGAGCAATTCTGATCTAGGCACATAGTCGGCGACCCGGACGCACTGAGGAACAGCAGAATTATCCGACTCGATCAATTCTTCCCCGATATAGGCTGAGGAAATCGATAAAAAAATTTGAATAAAATTGTCAAATTCGTAATATTACAAAAATAATTTTTCTGTTTTTCTAAATTTTCGATCATATTTTTCGAAATTTATTTTAATTTTAGATTTTTTTATTTTTCATTCCCCATAATTTTTCGATTTTTGTTTCTCATATTTTCGAACAAACGCTAAACGTTCGCCATCTCAACAACACTGCGATTTTATAAAACTCTATTTTTGTCCAAAAAAAAGTTGCGTTTTTACCATTTTTTTCGGGCTTTTTTGCCATTTTTAGCCAAAAATTGAAGATCAATTACCTTTCTCAACTGAAAAATGACCGACTACCAAACATGGGCGTGGGGGGGTTTGGGGGTAGGCAACCCCCAAAAGTTGAAATACCATCCAGAAATCAAAATACCCCCCAGAATTCAAATTTTAGATTTTTTTGCTTTTCTAGCAATTTTTTTTGATGCCATTAGATAGCGTGTGCGGAAAATTGCTCGCCAACAATTGCTCGCCCATCAATTGCTCGCCAAATGATTGCTCGACGAATAACTGCTCGCCAATCACCAACAACTGTTAGCCGAACGATTAATTGCTGAGCGATTCTAATTAAGTACAACTTAGTTCTGCTGTGATGTAGCATAAATTTGCGCTCATACATGAAAAAATTCTGCGCTGCCAAATACCTGTTCTGAAAATCGGAAAAATTTCCGACTTGAATTACTTTGCTTCAATGATCAGCTTGTAACTGATAAAACTAATGGAAAAAACTTAAAAATGCATTTCTTGACTAATCACAGGTGATTGGCGAGCACCTGTCGACTTTATTGAGTGCATTAAAACTAAAAATTAAAATTAAAGGAATCAAAAATCATTTTAGTACACTAAAAAAGAGTACTTTCAAACTGAAACTACTGCTTCTTCTCTCTTTCTTACCAAAAACGAAACAATCTGTACATAGATAAATGTATGAGGGCAAATTCATGCAGCATCACAGCAGAACTAAATTGTACTTAATTAAACCATTTTGTTCAGACCAGATGATTACAAGATCAGGGATGGTCGATTTTTGAAGTTAACGAACCTTGCATTTTTATAGCGTATATGATTTCTATATAAAAATGACAATTGCTGATTCAAATAAATGAGAAGCAACAATGCTTAGAGAGCGGTTCCCATGTAATAAATTCACTAGCGAGCAATTGCTCAGCAAGTAATCGTTCGACTACCAATTGTTGGTGATTGGCGAGCAATTGCTAGGCGAGCAATTGTTGGGCGAGCAATTGCTGGGCGAGCAATTGCTGGGCGAGCAATTGCTGGGCGAGCAATTGTTGGGCGAGCAATTGCTGGGCGAGCAATTGCTGAGCGAGCAATTGTGCTGGGCGAGCAATTGCTGGGCGAGCAATTTTCCGGTAATCATTGGATAGTGCTCGATGAGAAAAACGTCGGAAAATGGTGTTTTTTCGCCATACGACCACTTTTAAGACCATTTTTTTCCTTTTGAAAATTTTTTTTAACCCCCTTCCCCAGAATTTCAGGTGCTGCCCACCTATGCCGACTACCCCTCTCCAAAATTATTTGAACAATTACTTGCCTGATGCAAACCATGCAGTCAGCTACATATCCGAATTATTTTAAAAAACTCAATCGACTGAATAAATTTCAGGCCGAGGGTAATCGTTCAAATTTTAAAAATATGCGTTCACAAACGATTTTACGTTATAAAACGGCAATTTCGACTATTTTTGCGTTTTCAGGTATTAAAAAAATAAAAATCAAGTGATTCGGCTAAAATAATGGCGTTTTTACTAGTTTAAACTTAAATAAGTCCTCTTGTTGAGGACAAACGGAGCGAAAACGTAAAAAGGCATGAAACTAAATTCATTCTTCATATTCCGGAATTTCGCCTCCCCCAGCGCATCCTAATTTTTTGCATTGGAAATAAAAAAAGCGTGAAAAAGGAAGCGACTTTCATTTGGCACGAGCCCTACCTAAACGAATATTTAATCATTATTAATCAACTGAATTAATCAACATAAGCTTCGTCATAATACTTCGCTTAATGCTATTCAGTATATATGCGACTTGAAACATAATACTACGGGTTTAAGGTTAAATTACCATTGGGTCGTACGGTGAGCACCAAATCGTCGGCGGGGGCTCGGCTGAAACCCCGAATGAGCCTCACGAGCTCGTCATGGGCGTATCGGGTAACATCGCGACCATTTATGTACAAAACCTGATAACCAAACGCATAAATGAAAAATAAAAATATATTAAGAATAAATATACTTAAAAAGCAAAACTAAACGGCAAAAAAATTAGAAAAAATAAATCAAAAATATATTAAATGCGAAAACCTGACGACCAAAAATGTATTAAAAATAAAAATGTGTTAAAAAGATATTTAAAAAAAGTAAAACCGAAACCTGATCGCCTTCGTTCAACCTGGGCCATGCCTTGTCCGCCTGGCCGCCCAAAATAACGTTGCTTACGATGATTGGATGATCTGGCCGGCCCGCCCTTCGATAGAAAAAAATTCACAAAAATACCGAACTTTTTGATAAAAAATAATCTAAGGAGAATCTCGCTCGAGATATCGGAAATCGCGAAAATTAATGAAAATTTTCCATCAAGACATTTCTTATTTCCTTTTAATCAAAAGACCGCACTGCCACAATATAGCGTGCAATGAAATTTCCGAAAATGTTCTCGTTTTTTGATTAACATAAGAAGTTCAATTTTCTTGCCGAATCGGAAGAATTTGCTTACTATCAAATTCTTAGAAAATACAATCTTGCGCACGAAAAATACTGCAAGCATAGAAAATGATAGTTCTGCTTATAGGTGGGCGTAACCAGAGTTCTAGGGGTGCAAGATTTTTTCAACGGTCAAAAAATGGCCTTAAAAATGATGGTATGCATAGGTGGGCATCACCGAAATTCTGACGGGGGTGAAAAAGATTTTCAAAGGTCAAAAAATGGTCTTAAACCTGGTCGTATGACTGAAGAAAACACCATTTTTCGACGTTTCCTCGTTGAGCACTATCCAATGGCATCAAAAATCGCTAAAACAGCAACAAAAAATTTCAAAATTTGAATTCTGGGGGGTATTTTGATTTCTGGGGGAGTATTTCAACTTCTGTCGGGTGCATACCCCCCCCCCCCCGAACCCCTTCCCCCACGCCCACGTGTGGTGGTATGGCGAAGAACACCATTTTTCAACGTTTCTCATCGGGCACTATACCTATTTACATCAAAAAATTGCGAAAAAACAAAAAAATTCAGAAATTGAATAATGGGGGTATTTTCGTTTCTGGGGGGTGCATACTCCCATACTTGGTATGGGTTGTGCTCTTATGTTTTTTATTCTGTTGCAAATTATACACGAATTGTCTTTCCGGCTTATTTAGGTACTTTCTAATGTTTAA
>JAVLUZ010000764.1:0-79096 GCA_036768485.1 Mermis nigrescens | reverse complement strand
CATGGATCAGTCAGACACCGCGGATAAATCCCCAAACCTACGTTTATGTGTGCTTAATGCCTGTCACCTCTTTGACCTCAGGTGTAAAAGTTAGGGCATTCAGATGGCTGCTTTGCATCACCCACTCTCGTTTATTGCACTTCACATACATCATTCTCCTATGTATGTAGGTCCAGGCGACCATATTTACACTTTATCTTTGTGGTTCCTTTATCTTGAAAATCTTCCTTAGTTTTTCATCTTTATCTTCTGGATTTTAAAATTTCAACTTTATCTTTATCTTTTATCTTGCAAAAAATCATTAACTCTTACAACACGTAGATGCAACCAGGTGCATGTATGATGTCCTACTTTCTTTGATTAAATTTTATGTCCATAGTAACTATTACACCAAATGTAACTATGTCACTTGAGTTCGGTACCTATTCCATAATTGTGCTCATTAGTATACATACAAATCTATTCTTAAACGAATATAAAGTGAAATACCAGCAGCATGGGGAATGAAGTGCATTCTTATGCAAATTTAAACTGAAAATTTTATCAAATATTTTTATCGCTGCTTTGCGTAGAATTAACTAATAATGTAGATCAACCTTCAGCATATCCAACTCTAGTTTAAAGGATACAACAATGTTTTCTGTGTCAAGCGCGTGTGAATTAATCAATAATGCAACCTATACTTACATTACATTGGGCAAAAATAAATAAATCAAGGACTTTGATACGCTTTTATTGAACGTTTTTGTACTAAGGTTCAACATTCGAACTGCAAATCAATCAATAATAGTAACACCAAAATTCATTAAAGCTTCTATTACTATACATTCGCCGCGTCTCCATTCGTTCATACAACTTATACACAGGTATTATTTGATTAAAGAATAAAAAATGAACCTGAATCCGACAGGCAACAGGCAGAAGCGTTGATAATAAGCAAATGATACAAACAAAATATATATAGGTGTAAACAAAAAGACTATTTGTCATAAAAGTAGAAGTTTACACTATTCAATAATTAATTTACGCCACGTAGCTTTACACACAACATGCAATAAAATACAAAAAACCATTCGCAAATGATCGCTCTCTCAATACACAAGCACTTTTTTGATAATTTAATCTTTAAGTTAAAAAATCTAGTGTAAAGTATAAACTGTATGATTTCAAAGGAATGTAAACAACAACTGTAATGCAAAGCATTCGTTTTTTCGGCAAAACGTCTGAGAAATTGAAAAATAAAGAATAATAACAGAATTTATTAAAATTTAAGGGATAAAAAAAGTAAATCAACGGCGTCTACTTAAGTACAAATCAATATACTTCGAAAAAAATAAATACAGAAATTCAATCAAACACCAACGTTTCAATTGCACTTAAAATTTGTGAATCGCTTCGTATGGTCGACAAACAAAACAGCGAACAGAAATAATCAATAAAGAACTACGTACACAAAACCAGTTCGACGCTATAGTAACAAATAGAAGCGCAAATTAAAAGGCTTCGTTTGAAAGGAGTGTAAAGTGGAAAAATCGGTGTAAAGTCAAAAAAGCCAAAAAAGTAAGTGTATAATTGACAGAATTCCAAAAGCCAAAATTAATTCAAAATTATTCCAGATTGAATTTATGTACATAATTTATATAATTTCCAAATTTTCTTGCATTTATTGATTTTTTTCGCGCAGTGTGAAGAATGAAAAATATAAAGCCCAACGATTAAGCGCTAAATTAATAAAAAATATCTGCATAAAAATTAAAAAAGGCAGCATTGCAGCAAATTTACACTGACGACCAGCTCAACGCTTGACAACTTTGTCCTTTTGATATTCGGCCAATGGCCTGACTACTGCGGCTGAAAATTTATTAATAAATTAACAAATAAATAAATAAATTAATTAATTAATTCTTACCGAAATAAGCTCGGCAAATCGCTTCACAAACAAATCGATATTGAGACTGAAAAATGGATCAAAGGAAAAAATATGTAAATAATTAACAGGCGAAATAAAAAAATAAATCAGCAAAATAAAGTCAATGAATTTTATGACTGAAACAAGTATACATATTAAAATAGCGAGGAAAAATTATAGTGAAGTGTTCGACCACTGAAAAATTAATGAGAAATTAAAAAAGAAAATGCAGAATAAAAATACATTAAAAATCTCTGACGAAATTTGTCAAAAAATTTATTGGAATTTCTCTGAAAAATTATCAACGCCCGAACTTCGCTGTATTAATAGTGCTACGTTTAATATTTTAAAATAATTTTCTAATATCGGTGCCATAATTTTGTCATATTTTAATCATCAAGAGAGTATTGTAAATTCTGAGCATGCTATGTACGATGATTAGTGCTAAAATATTTAAATGACTCAAATTTACATAAAAAATATAAGTAATTGTGTAAACAAAATAATAAGTATAGTACTCATACATGGGCAGCGCCTAAATTCTAAGAGGGGCTTCAAAAATTTTCAATGGTCAAAAAAGGCCGAAAACTATATGATAGGGGCAATACGCACAGTTTTTCAACGTTTATCATCAAGCTCTATCCAAGGGCATCCAAAAATTACCAAAAAATTAGAGATGTTCGAAAGTTTAATTCTGTCTAAGGGTCTGTCAAATTTTGAGGGCTGACCATAGGTGGGCGGCACCCAAATTCTGGGGGTGCAATATTTTTCAAAGGTCAAAAAATAGCCTTAAAAATGGTGGTATAGCGAAAAACAATATTTTTCAACGTTTCTCATCGAGCACTATCCATTGGCATCAAAAAATTGCGAAAAAAACAAAAAGAATTTCAAAAATTGAATTCTGGGGGTATTTTGGTTTCTCTGGAGGGGGTGCACACTCCCCACGCCCAGATGTGGGGCTGACTCCACTAACTTAAACTCCCCAAGCTTTAGAAAAATTTAAATAAAAGATATTTAATTTGAAAAATATAAAAAACCCCATAATTCGATTAGTTTTTTGAATAAAAAATATAAATATGTAATGAAAATCAAAAGTTGTGAGTAAAGAGAAATTTAACGAATCACGAATAGAAAAACGAGCAAAGAGAAGCGTAATTAAATAATTCACAGACGATTTTGAAATGAAAAATCTGGAAAAGTAAATAAAATTCGAAATAAGTATTAAATTTATTAACCTTTTTATAAATTTGAAATTTTTTCTATTTTCATAAACTCGAGTACTTCTCACCTTCGAGCAATCCACCCAGTCAAAATTCGGTTACGATTCCCAAAAAATTTTTCAAGTACCTAATGAATTTTTTAATTTTAAACTTTTTAATTTTTGAAATTTTTTCAAAATTTTTTAAATATTTTCCAATTTCTAATATATTTTAATTTCTTATAATTTATAATGTTCTTCCCTAATATGTAGGTAAAAATAAGTACATAAATACAAAAAGCTATTTTTTAAATAATTAACTATAAAAAGAATTTCTGACCGGAGTTTGAATCAGCATAGCCCTCTGATCCCGCATCGTTTTGACAATATCGAGCGGATAAATGGGTTCGTTGGCTTCGATGAGGCACATCGCCGTTTCCATCAGAATCAAAACTCCCAGTCCGACCGATTCCGGCGCTAAAATAGCGAAAAAACGAGTTTCAAGGGACGGAAAATTCAAAAAAATAAAAAAATCAAATTTTACAAAAATAAAAAAATCGGAAAAAAATAGTTCTAAAAAGGAAAAATTCAAAAATCAAATACAAAAAAAAGTTGAAAAATGGAAACAAAATAAAAGCTCGTTAAAAAGAACCAGAAAATTCTAATATAAAAATCGATAAATTAATGAAAAAATTCAGGAAATTTCAAAAGGATTGAAAAATTGTCTAAAAATCGACAAATGTAATGGTAAAAAAGATCGAAAAACTAAAACAAACTTAAAAGACTGGTTTAAAAGAACGGAAAATTGAATAGACGAAACAATCCGACGATTAGAAAAAATCAAACTATTTAGAAATTTAAAAGAAATCGAAAAACTAGTCTAAAAAACGTGAAATCTAAAAATACAAAAAAATCGTGACAAAATTAAAGAACTGCTTTAAAAAATGGGACATCGAAATATACATATAAAAAATCTAAAATTTTAGAAAAATTAAAAAAATCTGAAAACTATATCTGACAACGGAAAATTAGAAAAAATAAACAAATTGATAAACTGGAACGAAATTGAGGAAACCGGTTTAAAAAAACGAAAAGTTGAACATACAAAAAAATCGAAAAAATTAAAGATGAAATTCAAAAATAAAAAAATCGGAAAACTAGTATAAAAGCCGAAAATTTAAAAAAAAAACGAAAAATTAAGACAAATTAAACAAATTGTTTAAAAAGAATGGAAAATCGAATATACAATACAATCGAAAAATTGTAAAAAAATTTGGATAATTTAAAAAATTAAAAAAACCAACGAGAAACTAGTCCCAAAAAACGGGAAAATCAAAACTACAAAAGAAACGAAAAATTGATACAAACTTAAAGAACTGGTCTGAAAGAAGGGAAATTCGAGAAGACAAGAACAATCGAAAGGTTTAAAAATTCAAAGAAATTGAAAAATAGTATAAAAAACAGGAAATTCAAAAATTAGGAAAAATCAAAAAATTGACACAAAATTATAGAAACTGGTTTACGAGTAAAAGAAGAGAAAATCGAATATACATACATACAAGACTACCAAAAAAATGAGAAAAATTTACAGAAATTTAAAAAAAATCAAAAACTATTCTAGAAACAAAAATTTAAAAGTAATAAAAAAGAAACAAAACAATCGAAAAATTATTAAGAAAAATTCGGAGGAATTTGAAAATATCGAAAAAATTAGTCTGCGAAAATGGGAAATTCAAAGATACGAAAACATAAAAAAATTAAAACAAAATTAGAACTGGTTTACAGGAACGGAAAATTCAAATATACGAGAAAAAATCGAAAAATTAATAAAATCAAAAATTCGAAAAATTAAAAACTTTTAAATTCGAAAATCAAAAAATGGCTGAAAAAAGTCGAAATTCAGAACATAACTAGGCTCAAACATATTAAATCATCGATCATGAGAAACATATGCCCTCTATTTTTGAATTATTACTTTTCTTTAAAGTTTATAATCAAATTTCTTAAAATTTTAATCGCCAATTCTTTTACGCCTCCAAATAAATCAATACCATTCCGGAATTTTGAGTGAAAAATTGTTCACGTATACGTCTACAGTAACAAAAATAAGCAAAAATCTAAAAACCAACAGAAAACTGAAAAAATGCCAAAAAGCGATAAGAAAAACATAAAAAATGATAAATTTAAAAAATTTTAAAAAAATTTGAAAATTTTTCAATTCAAAAAATTTGACAGAATAAAAGATTAGACCTGCAATGAACTAAAAGCGGTTCAACCATGCCAGCTCTCGATTGTCGGACTTGTTCCAAAAATGCGACAAAAGTGTCCAAATCGTCGGGCACGCCGTGGTCCGGCCAAATGGCGTACTGTAGCTGAGACACCAATCGCTCCTCCTTGGTCTGCGAAAAAATTAGGAAAAATATTAAAATAATAAAAATAACGAAAACTGATCGAAATTACAGTAAGGGGGCCTTAGTTGAATTTAACAAAATAATATATGCAGGAGAAAATATAATTTTTTAATTAAATTTTAAATTTACATTTGTCCAATTTTTATAATTTTTTCGATTTTTCACTCATGTTTCAATTTATTTCTCGATTATCAATGTTTTGGTGTATAAATTTTTCATTTCCAGATTTGTTTAGCGATTTTAATTTGTATCGATTTTAACATTTTTTTAATGTTTAAATTTTCTCGATTACCATATCCCTTCTAAATTTCTAAATTTATTCCGCTCAGTTTACTTTTTTGGCAGGAAAAATGGGCCTACTTTTTGACACGTGATGGTAAATTCGCGACAGAAACCGTAGAACGTTTGTTGCTCTGCAGTACACCTGACGGTCAAATGTTTGTATTCGAAGGAAGAATTGGCATCGGGCCAATATCGATGGCACTTGGGACGCCCTTGTTCATTCAATGCGGTTAACATAACCACAGTAGGGCAAACTTGCTCCCACACTACCTTAAAAACCAATAAAATAAATAAATAAATAAATAAAGTAATAGATAAAAAATAAAGGACTACATAATGTAAGTATAGAAAAGATATATATAGATCAGGATACATATTAAAAAATAAATGCATTTAAAAATACGAAAAATATGCAGTCAAAATTAAATTTTAAATTAATTTATTACTCGATTTGATATTTTTTATTCGATAAATAGATACATGCATGTAAGGAAATTCAGTAAAAAATTGAAAAACAATTAAGTTAAATAAAAAATAAATCACAAATTAAATTACACTTTAAATTGAGATTTAACTGATAATTGAAAATTAAAATTTTGAATTCTAATTTAAGTCGCATTCTTACCGTCCAAAAATCTGAACAGGTATGAGGAAGGGGTCCTTGGGAGGCTATATATCGATTAACAATGCCAGTAGCTGGAATCTCCATCTGAGGCAAGAAAAAAAGACAGAGTTAAAATTTAAGCTGCAGCAATGACATTTTATACAAATATTATAACGGCAAGAAATTTTAACTTCAATAATGAATTTTTCCGGTCTTTGACAAATAATAAAAATTGTACCAAAATGAAAATTAATTATAATACTCAAAAATAAAGGTATTTAAAAAATATATAAATAAACATTAAAACATTAAAAATTCTATTAATATAATTAGACTAAAAAATCGAATAAACCAAAATATGAAAATTTATTGAAACCATAATAATAATAATAATAAAATTATATAATAAAATAAAAAGAAAAATAACGAGTCACAAGATAATAGAAGACATAATTCCTGGTCGAACGAAATGAACACACCGCGTATTATTTAGGAAAAAATAAAAAAATTCAATAAAGGATTATTGAAGGGATATTTTTAAAAATAAAAAAATTAAAAAACCTCGAGTCAGGAGGTAAAAAACCGGTAAAGCTTACATTCACGTAGCTAGCATTGATATAATCGCCGCCCGAGTCGCTGTTAGCGATGATAACTCGAGTAGAATCGTCTAAAAATTAATAAATAAATAAATCTGTTAAAAATAAATCAATAAATTAATAAATATCTCAAAAAAAGAAATACAACTAAATTTTAAATTTAAAAAATAAATCCCTCGATTTACATGGCAATATGTCCCTGTATCGATTTTTGCTAGCATTCTTCGGTTGTAAGCATACCGTAATCGCCAAATCGGATTTTTTCCGATAAAGCAGCTAGAAAATTATGATGCAAATTTAACTTACAAATGATCATGCGACAAACGCAACTGCAATATGAATAAATCTGATAATCAATAGTGGCAATCAATTAACACATGTTTTAAATAACACAATTTGCACGTACAATTTAGGATAAAAATTAATAATAAACACTAATAAATCCATAGCGTAAAAATATTACAATTCATTGTAAAATAGGCAATAAGGTTTATTTTAACAAGTTAACTGATTAATTGAATTATTCGAAATATTATAATATGTACATAACAACAATATGCTTGATATAGCATGCTTAGCGCACAGTAAATGAGCGATAAAATACAACCGTAATTTAAACGTTATAGGAAAATAACTTATTCGGTCATTATGTATATACAAATTTTATTTCGGGGGAGGCCGAAAATTTTGAGGTCAGATATATCGAAAAACTCTAGAAGATGGGCAAAAGCGAACGCATTTTTGAGCGTATCTTGACGAGCTCTAAGCAGACACGTATCTCTGGGGTATGGAGGGTTCGGATCCCCCAAAATTCAGAAAAATCCGACTTTTTGAACGTTATTTTGTGCTATTTTTGGCTTTTTTGGGCTTAGCCCCCCCGAAATTGATGTTGGTTCCCTCAAAATAGGACGATGGCCAACTACTTGCCTGGCTCTAAGCAATGGCAAAGAATAATTTCGAGGAAAAATTTTAAAATTTCGAGGGAAAATTTCAAAAATTTTCACTCTATTTCATACTCATATTATACAAATATATCGTTTAAATAAATTACATAACTGATTTCTCATCATTCAATCGACATACAATCGATAGACTTCATTTAGCCTTTTGACCTTTGAGCAATAAATTATATTTTAACTAACCTTTTATAAATTATATTCTTAAATTAAGTTTAGAATACATGAATAATACCTAACATGATAAGTTCTGATCAAAATGTAAGAAAATCTAAAAAAATTCTGGCGCGAAAATAGAAGAAATGCCATAGAAACATTTCTGATAGACAACGCAAAAACGGCCTTTGCTAATCATGAATTGAAAAATAATGTTATTCAAAATAATACATAAGTAAGAAAAAATTTAGCAAACGCGTTCAAATAGGCAAAACATTAAAAATTTGGCAAAAAAATGGAAAATAGCGTATTCGGTAAAAGTTAAAAAACCAAATTGCATACATATCACACCCATGCATGATCTGGTGGTTAGGGGGTTTCAACCCCCCCCCAATTTTTTATTCAAGATTTTTAAGAAAGTTGACAAAAAATTCGTAGAAAAGGTGCTGTTTTAAACCCTTTTCACTATCCATTTGCTGAAAAGTGTCGAATTTTCGACTTATTCTTTGGCTGCATAATTTGTTCAGTTCGTTCGAAATTTTTTTTCGAATTTTTGTTGTTGTCGTACTGTAGAAAGATAGTGCATAGTCATAAACGTCGAAAAACGACGTTTTTGATGCGTATCCCCCAGTTTTTAGCCCAAAAATAAATTTCCACCCCCTTCCCCAGAATTCTCATACTGCTAATG
Source organism: Mermis nigrescens (assembly GCA_036768485.1). NCBI lineage: Eukaryota > Metazoa > Nematoda > Enoplea > Mermithida > Mermithidae > Mermis > Mermis nigrescens. The sequence goes on along the minus strand of JAVLUZ010000764.1, from coordinate 70,296 downwards.
TCAAATCGTACCCCGAATTGTTCCAGGGCTGCTCCCGAATCCAGGGATTCCCTGAGCAGTAAAACGGACCTATTGAGCAATTCTGATCTAGGCACATAGTCGGCGACCCGGACGCACTGAGGAACAGCAGAATTATCCGACTCGATCAATTCTTCCCCGATATAGGCTGAGGAAATCGATAAAAAAATTTGAATAAAATTGTCAAATTCGTAATATTACAAAAATAATTTTTCTGTTTTTCTAAATTTTCGATCATATTTTTCGAAATTTATTTTAATTTTAGATTTTTTTATTTTTCATTCCCCATAATTTTTCGATTTTTGTTTCTCATATTTTCGAACAAACGCTAAACGTTCGCCATCTCAACAACACTGCGATTTTATAAAACTCTATTTTTGTCCAAAAAAAAGTTGCGTTTTTACCATTTTTTTCGGGCTTTTTTGCCATTTTTAGCCAAAAATTGAAGATCAATTACCTTTCTCAACTGAAAAATGACCGACTACCAAACATGGGCGTGGGGGGGTTTGGGGGTAGGCAACCCCCAAAAGTTGAAATACCATCCAGAAATCAAAATACCCCCCAGAATTCAAATTTTAGATTTTTTTGCTTTTCTAGCAATTTTTTTTGATGCCATTAGATAGCGTGTGCGGAAAATTGCTCGCCAACAATTGCTCGCCCATCAATTGCTCGCCAAATGATTGCTCGACGAATAACTGCTCGCCAATCACCAACAACTGTTAGCCGAACGATTAATTGCTGAGCGATTCTAATTAAGTACAACTTAGTTCTGCTGTGATGTAGCATAAATTTGCGCTCATACATGAAAAAATTCTGCGCTGCCAAATACCTGTTCTGAAAATCGGAAAAATTTCCGACTTGAATTACTTTGCTTCAATGATCAGCTTGTAACTGATAAAACTAATGGAAAAAACTTAAAAATGCATTTCTTGACTAATCACAGGTGATTGGCGAGCACCTGTCGACTTTATTGAGTGCATTAAAACTAAAAATTAAAATTAAAGGAATCAAAAATCATTTTAGTACACTAAAAAAGAGTACTTTCAAACTGAAACTACTGCTTCTTCTCTCTTTCTTACCAAAAACGAAACAATCTGTACATAGATAAATGTATGAGGGCAAATTCATGCAGCATCACAGCAGAACTAAATTGTACTTAATTAAACCATTTTGTTCAGACCAGATGATTACAAGATCAGGGATGGTCGATTTTTGAAGTTAACGAACCTTGCATTTTTATAGCGTATATGATTTCTATATAAAAATGACAATTGCTGATTCAAATAAATGAGAAGCAACAATGCTTAGAGAGCGGTTCCCATGTAATAAATTCACTAGCGAGCAATTGCTCAGCAAGTAATCGTTCGACTACCAATTGTTGGTGATTGGCGAGCAATTGCTAGGCGAGCAATTGTTGGGCGAGCAATTGCTGGGCGAGCAATTGCTGGGCGAGCAATTGCTGGGCGAGCAATTGTTGGGCGAGCAATTGCTGGGCGAGCAATTGCTGAGCGAGCAATTGTGCTGGGCGAGCAATTGCTGGGCGAGCAATTTTCCGGTAATCATTGGATAGTGCTCGATGAGAAAAACGTCGGAAAATGGTGTTTTTTCGCCATACGACCACTTTTAAGACCATTTTTTTCCTTTTGAAAATTTTTTTTAACCCCCTTCCCCAGAATTTCAGGTGCTGCCCACCTATGCCGACTACCCCTCTCCAAAATTATTTGAACAATTACTTGCCTGATGCAAACCATGCAGTCAGCTACATATCCGAATTATTTTAAAAAACTCAATCGACTGAATAAATTTCAGGCCGAGGGTAATCGTTCAAATTTTAAAAATATGCGTTCACAAACGATTTTACGTTATAAAACGGCAATTTCGACTATTTTTGCGTTTTCAGGTATTAAAAAAATAAAAATCAAGTGATTCGGCTAAAATAATGGCGTTTTTACTAGTTTAAACTTAAATAAGTCCTCTTGTTGAGGACAAACGGAGCGAAAACGTAAAAAGGCATGAAACTAAATTCATTCTTCATATTCCGGAATTTCGCCTCCCCCAGCGCATCCTAATTTTTTGCATTGGAAATAAAAAAAGCGTGAAAAAGGAAGCGACTTTCATTTGGCACGAGCCCTACCTAAACGAATATTTAATCATTATTAATCAACTGAATTAATCAACATAAGCTTCGTCATAATACTTCGCTTAATGCTATTCAGTATATATGCGACTTGAAACATAATACTACGGGTTTAAGGTTAAATTACCATTGGGTCGTACGGTGAGCACCAAATCGTCGGCGGGGGCTCGGCTGAAACCCCGAATGAGCCTCACGAGCTCGTCATGGGCGTATCGGGTAACATCGCGACCATTTATGTACAAAACCTGATAACCAAACGCATAAATGAAAAATAAAAATATATTAAGAATAAATATACTTAAAAAGCAAAACTAAACGGCAAAAAAATTAGAAAAAATAAATCAAAAATATATTAAATGCGAAAACCTGACGACCAAAAATGTATTAAAAATAAAAATGTGTTAAAAAGATATTTAAAAAAAGTAAAACCGAAACCTGATCGCCTTCGTTCAACCTGGGCCATGCCTTGTCCGCCTGGCCGCCCAAAATAACGTTGCTTACGATGATTGGATGATCTGGCCGGCCCGCCCTTCGATAGAAAAAAATTCACAAAAATACCGAACTTTTTGATAAAAAATAATCTAAGGAGAATCTCGCTCGAGATATCGGAAATCGCGAAAATTAATGAAAATTTTCCATCAAGACATTTCTTATTTCCTTTTAATCAAAAGACCGCACTGCCACAATATAGCGTGCAATGAAATTTCCGAAAATGTTCTCGTTTTTTGATTAACATAAGAAGTTCAATTTTCTTGCCGAATCGGAAGAATTTGCTTACTATCAAATTCTTAGAAAATACAATCTTGCGCACGAAAAATACTGCAAGCATAGAAAATGATAGTTCTGCTTATAGGTGGGCGTAACCAGAGTTCTAGGGGTGCAAGATTTTTTCAACGGTCAAAAAATGGCCTTAAAAATGATGGTATGCATAGGTGGGCATCACCGAAATTCTGACGGGGGTGAAAAAGATTTTCAAAGGTCAAAAAATGGTCTTAAACCTGGTCGTATGACTGAAGAAAACACCATTTTTCGACGTTTCCTCGTTGAGCACTATCCAATGGCATCAAAAATCGCTAAAACAGCAACAAAAAATTTCAAAATTTGAATTCTGGGGGGTATTTTGATTTCTGGGGGAGTATTTCAACTTCTGTCGGGTGCATACCCCCCCCCCCCCGAACCCCTTCCCCCACGCCCACGTGTGGTGGTATGGCGAAGAACACCATTTTTCAACGTTTCTCATCGGGCACTATACCTATTTACATCAAAAAATTGCGAAAAAACAAAAAAATTCAGAAATTGAATAATGGGGGTATTTTCGTTTCTGGGGGGTGCACACATACCCCAATACTTGGTATGGGTTGTGCTCTTATGTTTTTTATTCTGTTGCAAATTATACACGAATTGTCTTTCCGGCTTATTTAGGTACTTTCTAATGTTTAAGGCTAAGCAACAGAGCTACAATCTAGAAACGTTGTCCGATAAACTGGATTTGCGTAAGTATTTCAATGGTTTTGATAAGATTATAACATCATAACTGCAAGTTAAAATTGGCAATTAAGTTATAACGCAGGGTGGCCTGCAGATCTTGGGGAGGGTGGGTTGGGGAGTTTTAGAATTAGCGATTTTTTAAATTTTCTCGCATTTTCTAAATTGTGGAAAAAAGATGCTTTTCAATTTTTTAATCGATAAACTTTTCTATTCTAATTTGAGTTTCTTCAGTTTAATACATCATTTAATCAGTCGACTTTTGTTTCAAGTTTACGGTATGCCTCTATCATAGAAATACATATGAAAGTAAAATAGAAAAAATTAAAAAACCAAGAAAAAAAATTAGAGAAAAATGAAAATGAGGAAAAATAAGAAAAATGAATAGACTCAAAAAAATAATTTTAATATTTGAAAATCAGATAAATTTAGATTTCACTTTAACGTTGAATTTGTGCAAGAAAAAAATGTTGGCTTCGGATGTTTTTTATTTAGAATTTGATTCGAACTGTGGTGGGCGACCACGCATGGGCGTGGGGGAGGGTTTGGGGGGCATGCACCCCCAAGTTGAAATACCCCCAGAAATCAAAATACCCCCCCCCAGAAAAATTTTTTTGCTTTTTTGTCAATTTTTTGATGCCATTGGATAGTGCTCGATGAGAAGCGTCGAAAAATGGTGTTTTTTTCGCCATACCACCATTTTTAAGGCCATTTTAACCTTTGAAAATTTTTTCACCCCCCGAAATTTTTGCCCCGCCCCCCAGAGTACGTGCCTTTTCAAATTAGTGACCCCGTTGAAAATTTTTGTAATAATAATACAGACACACAACTTTAAAATATGTACGCTATTACTGACAATTTGTCGCCACTGTAGTGTCCTTTTACGAATTTGTAATTTGAATCAAAGAAACACACCCACACGAATATTTGTTTCTATTGAGCAACTTACACCTAACACAACATAGACGTAATTTAGACGTTTCTATAGAAAGCCTGGTCAGACTTCTAGACACGTGCTTCATACTTCGACGCGTCTAAGCTTCGTCGAAATGGCGTCTAAGTTCGACGCGTCCAACTTAGACGCGTTCTAGCCAAGAAACCACACCCCAGTAGTAGTAGTTCATGGATCAGTCGGAGCACGCGGATAAATCACAAACCTACGTTTATGTGTGCTTAATTCACATATCTTCGCACAGTCTCAGTGTAAAAGTTAGGGCATTCAGATGGCTGCTTTGCATCACCCAATCTCGTTTATTACTTCACATACATCATTCTCCTATGTATGTAGGTCAGGCTGACAACTGTTACACTTTATCTATTTGGTTCCTTCATCTTGAAAATCTTCCTTAATTTTCATCTTTATCTTTGGATTTTAAAATTTCAACTTTATCTTTTATCTTGCAAAAATCATTAACTCTTACAACATAGATGCAACCAGTAATGTGCTTCCTTTGATTAAATTTTATGTCCATAGTAATATTACACCAAATGTAACTATGTCACTTGAGTTCAGTACCTGTTACATAATTGTGCTCGTGTGTACACACACATCTACTCGCCAAACGAATAAAAGTGAAATACCAGCAGCATGGGGAATGATGTGCATTCTTACGCAAATTTAAACTGAAAATTTTATCAAATATTTTTATAGCTGCTTTGCGTAGAATTAAGTAATAATGTAGATCAACCTTCAGCATATCCAACTCTAGTTTAAAGGATACAACAATGTTTTCTGTGTCAAGCGCGTGTGAATTAATCAATAATGCAACCTATACTTACATTACATTGGGCAAAAATAAATAAATCAAAGACTTTGATACTCTTTTATTGAACGTTTTTGTACTAAGGTTCAACATTCGAACTGCAAATCAATCAATAATAGTAACACCAAAAATTCATTAAAGCTTTTATACTATACATTCGCCGCGTCTCCATTCGTTGATACAACTTATACACAGGTATTATTTGATTAAAGAATAAAAAATGAACCTGGATCCGACAGGCAATAGGCAGAAGCGTTAATAATAAGCAAATGATACAAACAAAAATATATTTAGGTGTAAACAAAAAAGACTATGTCATAAAAGTAGAAGTTTACACTATTCAATAATTAATTTACGCCACGTAGCTTTACACACAACATGCAATAAAATACAAAAACCCATTCGCAAATAATCGCTCTCTCTCAATACACAAGCACTTTTTTGATAATTTAATCTTCAAGTTGAAAAATCTAGTGTAAAGTATAAACTGTATGATTTCAAAGGAATGTAAACAACAACTTTAATGCAAAGCGTTCGTCTTTTTCAGCTAAACGTCATAAGAGAAATTGAAAAATAAAGAATAATAACAGAATTCACTAAAATTTAAGGGATAAAAAAAGAAAATCAACGGCGTCTACGAAAGTACAAATCAATATACTTCGAAAAAAATAAATACAGAAATTCAATCAAACACCAACGTTTCAATTACTTAAAATTTGTGAATCAACCGTATGGTCGACAAACAAAACAGCGAACAGAAATAATCAATAAAGAACTACGTACACAAAACCAGTTCGACGCTATAGTAACAAATAGAAGCACAAATTAAAAGGCTTCGTTTGAAAAGTGTAAAAGTGAAAAAATCGGTGTAAAATTCAAAAAAGCCAAAAAAGTAAATGTAAACTGACGGAATTCAAAAGCCAAAATTAATTCAAAATTATTCCAGATTGAATTTATGTACATAATTTATATAATTTCAAATTTTCTTGCATTTATTGATTTTTTTCCGCGCAGTGTGAATGAAAAATATAAAGCCCAACGATTAAGCGCTAAATTAATAAAAAATATCTGCATAAAAATTAAAAAAGGCAGCATTGCAGCAAATTTACACTGACGACAGCTCAACGCTTGACAACTTTGTCCTTTTGATATTCGGCCAATGGCCTGACTACTGCGGCTGAAAATTTATTAATAAATTAACAAGAATAAATAAATAAATTAATTAATTTAAAATCTTACCGAAATAAGCTCGGCAAATCGCTTCACAAACAAATCGATGTGAGACTGAAAAATGGATCAAAGAAAAAAATATGTAAATAATTAATGGCGAAATACAAAAAATAAATCAACAAAATAAAGTCAATGAATTTTATGACTGAAACAAGTATACATATTAAAATAGCGAGGAAAAATTATACATAGCGAAGTGTTCGTTCACTGAAAAAATCAATGAGAAATTAAAAAAGAAAATGCAGAATAAAAATACGTAAAATCTCTGACGAAATTAGTCAAAATTTATTGGAATTTCTCTGAAAAATTATCAACGCCCGAACTTCGCTGTATTAATAGTGCTACGTTTAATATTTTAAAATAATTTTTCCGGTGCCATAATTTTTTTTTCTGAGCATGTATGTAGTAATTAGTGCTAAAATATTTAAATGACTCAAATTTTCGCAAAAAAATAAGTAATTGTGTAAACAAATAATAAGTATGGTGCTCTACATAGACGGCGCCTGGAATTCTAAGAGGGGCTTCAAAAATTTTCAATGGTCAAAAATAGGCCGAAAACTTTATGATAGAGGGCAATACGCACGGATTTTGACGTTTACCATCAGGCTCTATCCAAGGGCATCCAAAAATTACCTAAAAACTAAAGCTAAAGCTTAATTCTGTCTAAGGGTCTGTCAAATTTTGGGGCTGACCATAGATGGGCGGCACCTAGATTCTAGGGGGTGCAATATTTTTCAAAGGTCAAAAAATAGCTTTAAAAATGGTGGTATAGCTAAAAACAATATTTTTCAACGTTTCTTATCGAGCACTATCCATTGGCATCTAAAAATTGCGAAAAAAAGGAAAAATTTCGAAAATTGAATTCTGGGGGGTATTTTGGTTTCTCTGGGGTGAGATCTTTCCCCAAACTCTTTCCCCACGCCCAGATGTGGGGCTGACTCCACTGACTCAAACTCCCCAACTTTCAAAAAATTTAAATAAAAGATTTTAATTTGAAAAAAAAACAAAAACCCCAAATTCGATTAGTTTTTTTGATAAAAATATAAATATGTAATGAAAAATCAAAAGTTGTGAGTAAAAAGAAATTTAACGAATGACGAATAGAAAAACGAGCAAGAAGTGTAATTAAATAATTCACAGACGATTTTGAAATGAAAAATCTGGAAAAGTAAATAAAATTCGAAATGAGTATTAAATTTATCAACCTTTTTATAAATTAGAAATTTTTATTTTCATAAACTCGAAGTACTTCTCACTTTCGAGCAATCCACCCAGTCAAAATTCGGTTACGATTCCCAAAATTTTCAAGTACCTAATGAATTTTTAATTTTAAACTTTAATTTTTGAAATTTTTCAAATTTTTAAAATATTTTCCAATTTCTAATATATTTTAATTTTTTTTTAATTTATAATGTTCTTCCTATTATGTAGGTAAAAATAAGACATGCAAAAAACTATTTTTTAAATAATCGGCTATAAAAATTTCTGACCGGAGTTTGAATCAGCATAGCCCTCTGATCCCGCATCGTTTTGACAATATCGAGCGGATAAATGGGTTCTTCGTTAGCTTCGATGAGGCACATCGCCGTTTCCATCAGAATCAAAACTCCCGTGCGACCGATTCCGGCGCTAAAATGGCGAAAAAACTAGTTTCAAAGGACGGAAAATTCAAAAAATAAAAAAATCAAATTTTACAAAAATAAAAAAATCGGGGAAAACTATTCTAAAAGGGAAAATTCCAAAAAAAAACAAAAAAAGTTGAAAAATGGGAAAAAAATAAAAGCTCGTTAAAAAGAACAGAAAATTCTAATATAAAAATGGATAAATTAATGAAAAAATTCAGGAAATTTCAAAAGGATTGAAAAATTGTCTAAAAATCGACAAATGCAATGGTAAAAAAAAGATGAAAAGCTAAAACGAACTTAAAAGACTGGTTTAAAAAGAACGGAAAATTTATTAGACGAAACAATCCGACGATTAGAAAAGTCAGACTATTTAGAAATTTAAAAAGAAATCGAAAAATTAGTCTAAAAAACGTGAAATCTAAAAATACAAAAAAATCGTGGCAAAATTAAAGAACTGTTTTGAAAAAATGGGACATGAAATATACATTTAAAAAATCTAAAATTTTAGAAAAATTAAAAAAATCTGAAAACTATCTGACAACGGAAAATTAAAAAAATAAACAAATTTATAAGTGGAACGAAATTGAGGAAACCGGTTTAAAAGACGAAAAGTTGAACATATAAAAAATCGAAAAATTTAAGATGAAATTCAAAAATAAAAGATCGAAAAAACTAGTTTAAAAGCCTTAAATTTGAAAAAAACGAAAAAATTAAGACAAATTAAACAAATTGTTTAAAAGAATCAAAAAATCGAATATACAATACAATCGAGAAATTGTATAAAAATTTAGATAATTTAAAAAAAATTTTAAAAAAATGAGAAACTAGGCCCAGAAAACAGAAAATCAAAACTAGAAACGAAAAATTGATACAAAATAAGAATAGTCTGAAAAGAAGGGAAATTCGAGAAGACAAGAACAATCGAAAAGTTTAAAAATTCAAAGAAGTTGAAAAATAGTATAAAAAACGGGAAATTCGAAAATCAGGAAAAATCAAAAAAATTGACACAAAATTATAGAAACTGGTTTACGAGTAAAGAAAAATCTAATACACATACATACAAGACTACCAAAAAATGAGAAAATTTACAGAAATTTAAAAAAAATCAAAAACTGTTCTAGAAACAAAAATTTAAAAAAGTATTAAAAAAGAAACAAAACAATCAGAAAATTATTAAGAAAAATTCGGAGTAATTTGAAAATATCGAAAAATTAGTCTGACATGAAAATATATTAAAAAATATAAAGATGCGAAAACATAAAAAATAAAAAAAGAACTGGTTTACAGGAACGGAAAATTCGAATATCGAAAAAAAATCGAAAGAAATTCATAAAATCAAAAAATTCGAAAAATTAAAAACTTTCAAATTTCGAAAATCAAAAAATGGCTGAAAAAAGTCGAAATTCAGAACATAACTTGGCTCAAACATTAAATCATTGATCATGAGAAACATATGTCCTCTATTTTCGAATTATTACTTTTCTTTTAAAGTTTATAATCAATTTTTAAATTTTTAATAGCCAATTTTTACGCCTCCGAATGTAAATCAAGTACAATCCTGAATTTTGAGGGAAAAATTGTTCACGTAATACTCCTCTACAGTAACAAAAATAAGCAAAAATCTAAAAAACCAACAGAAAAGTGAAAAAATGCCAAAAAGCGATAAAAAAAGAAAAACATAAAAAATGATAAATTTAAATAATTTTAAAAAAATTGAAATTTTCTTTTTAGCTTAAATTTGATAGAATAAAAGATTAGACCTGCAATGAACTAAAAGCGGTTCAACCATGCCAGCTCTCGATTGTCGGACTTGTTCCAAAAATGCGACAAAAGTGTCCAAATCGTCGGGCACGCCGTGGTCCGGCCAAATGGCGTACTGTAGCTGAGACACCAATCGCTCCTCCTTGGTCTGCGAAAAAATTAGGAAACATATTAAAATAATAAAAATAACGAAAACTGATCAGTTACAGTAAGGGGCCTTAGTTGAATTTAACAAAATAATATATGCAGGAGAAAATATAATTTTTTAATTAAATTTTAAATTTACATTTGTCAATTTTTATAATTTTTCGATTTTTCACTCATATTTCAATTTATTTCTCGATTATCAATGTTTTGGTGTATAAATTTTTCATTTCCAGATTTGTTTGCGATTTTAATTTGTATCGATTTTAACATTTTTTTAATGTTTAAAATTTTCTCGATTACCATATCCCTTCTAAATTTCTAAATTTATTCCGCTCAGTTTACTTTTTTGGCAGGAAAAATGGGCCTACTTTTTGACACGTGATGGTAAATTCGCGACAGAAACCGTAGAACGTTTGTTGCTCCGCAGTACACCTGACGGTCAAAATGTTTGTATTCGAAGGAAAATTGGCATCAGGCCAATATCGATGGCACTTAGGACGCCCTTGTTCATTCAATGCGGTTAACATAACCACAGTAGGGCAAACTTGCTCCCACACTACCTTAAAAAACCAATAAAATAAATAAATAAATAAATAAAGTAATAGATAAAAAATAAAGGACTACATAATGTAAGTCTAGAAAAGATATATATAGATCAGGATACATATTAAAAAATAAATGCATTTAAAAATACGAAAAATATGCAGTCAAATTAAATTTTAAATTAATTTATTACTCGATTTGATATTTTTTTATTCGATAAATAGATACATGCATGTAAGGAAATTCAGTAAAAAATTGAAAAACAATTAAGTTAAATAAAAAATAAATCACAAATTAAATTACACTTTAAATTGAGATTTAACTGATAATTGAAAATTAAAATTTTGAATTCTAATTTAAGTCGCATTCTTACCGTCCAAAAATCTGAACGGGTATGAGGAAGGGGTCCTTGGGAGGCTATATATCGATTAACAATGCCAGTAGCTGGAATCTCCATCTGAGGCAAGAAAAAAAGACAGAGTTAAAATTTAAGCTGCAGCAATGACATTTTATACAAATATTATAACGGCAGGAAATTTTAACTTCAATAATGAATTTTCAGTCTTTGACAAATAATAAAATTGTACCAAAATGAGAAATTAATTATAATACTCAAAAATAAAGGGTATTTAAAAAATATATAAATAAACATTAAAACATTAAAAATTCTATTAATATAATTAGACTAAAAAATCGAATAAACCAAAGAATATGAAAATTTATTGAAACCATAATAACAATAATAAAATTATATAAATAAATGCTAAAAATAAAAAGAAAAAATAACGAGCCACAAGATAATAGAAGATACAATTCCTGGTCGTACGAAATGAACACACCACGTATTATTTAGGAAAAAAATAAAAAAATTCAATAAAGGGTTATTAAAGGGATATTTTTAAAAATAAAAAAATTGAAACTATAAGGTCAGGAGGTAAAAAACCGGTAAAGCTTACATTCACGTAGCTAGCATTTGATATAATCGCCGCCCGAGTCGCTGTTAGCGATGATAACTCGAAAAGTAGAATCGTCTAAAAATTAATAAATAAATAAATCTGTTAAAAATAAATCAATAAATTAATAAATATCTCAAAAAAAGAAATACAACTAAATTTTAAATTTAAAAAATAAATCCCTCGATTTACATGGCAATATGTCCCTGTATCGATTTTTGCTAGCATTCTTCGGTTGTAAGCCTTGCTATTAATCGCCAAATCGGATTTTCCGATAAAGCAGCTAGAAAATTATGATGCAAAATTTAACTTTACAAATGATCATGCGACAAACGCAACTGCAATATGAATAAATCTGATAATCAATAGTGGCAATCAATTAACACATGTTTTAAATAACACAATTTGCACGTACAATTTAGGATAAAAATTAATAATAAACACTAATAAATTCATAGCGTAAAAATATTACAATTCATTATTAAATAGGCAATAAAGTTTTATTTTAACAAGTTAGCTGATTAATTGATTATTCGAAATATAATAATACATAACAACAATATGCTCGATATACGTAGCATGCAAAGCGCACATTAAATGAGCGATAACATACAACCGTAATTTGAACGTTATAGGAAAATAACTTTTTCAGTCATTATACATATATATACAAATTTTATTTCGGGCGGTAGGGGCGAAAATTTTGAGGTCAGACGCTGGAAGATGGGCAAAAACGAACGCATTTTTGAGCGTATCTTGACGAGCTCTAGCACACGTATCTCTGGGGGGAATGGGGGGTTCAGATCCTACAGAATTTCAGAAAAAATCGGAAAAATACGACTTTTAAACGTTATTTTGTACTATTTTTGGCTTTTTTAGCACCCCAAAAATTGATGTTAGTCCCCTACAATAGGACGACAGCCAGCTACTTGCGCGCGAGCACAAGCTATGGTAAAGAAAAATTTCGAGAAAAATTTCAAAAATTTTCACCCCATTTCATACTCATATTATACAAATATATCGTTTAAATAAATTACATAACTGATTTCTATCATTCAATCGACATACAATCGATAGACTTCATTTAGCCTTTTGACCTTTGAGCAATGAATTATATTTTAACTAACCTTTTATAAATTATATTCTTAAATTAAGTTTAGAATACATGAATAATACCTAACATGATAGATTCTGATCAAAATGTAAAGAAAATCTTAAAAAATTCTGGCGCGAAAATAGAAGAAATGCCATAGAAACATTTCTGATATACAACGCAAAAACGGCCTTCGCTAACCATGAATTGAAAAATAATGTTATTCAAAATAATACATAAGTAAGAAAAAATTTAGCAAACGCGTTCAAATGAGCAAAACATTAAAAATTTGGCAAAAAATGGAAAATAGCGTATTCGGTAAAAGTTAAAAAACCAAATTGCATACATATCACACCCATGCATGATCTGGTGGTTAGGGGGTTTCACCCCCCCCAATTTTTTATTCAAGATTTTAAGAAAGTTGACAAAAAATTCGTAGAAAGGTGCTATTTTAGCCTTTTCACTATCCATTGCTGAAAAGTGTCGAATTTTCGACTTATTCTTTGGCTGCATAATTTGTTCAGTTCGTTCGAAATTTTTTTTTCGAATTTTTGTTGTTCTCGTACTGTAGAAAGATAGTGCATAGTCATAAACGTCGAAAAACGACGATTTTGATCCGAACCACAGTTTTAGCTTAAAAATAAATTTCCACCCCCTTCTCATACTGCTAATGTCAAATCGTACCCCGAATTGTTCCAGGGCTGCTCCCGAATCCAGGGATTCCCTGAGCAGTAAAACATATTAGGCAATTCTGATCTAGGCACATAGTCGGCGACCCGGACGCACTGAGGAACAGCAGAATTATCCGACTCGATCAATTCTTCCCCCGATATAGGCTGAGGAAATCGATAAAAAAATTTGAATAAAATTGTCAAATTCGTAATATTACAAAAATAATTTTTCTGTTTTCTAAATTTTCGATCATATTTTTTTCGAAATTTATTTTAATTTTTAGATTTTTTATTTTTTCATTCCATATTTTCGATTTTTTGTTTCTCATATTTTCGAACAAACGCTAAACGTTCGCCATCTCAACAACACTGCGATTTTATAAAACTCTATTTTTGTCAAAAAGAAGTGCGTTTTTACCATTTTTTGGGCTTTTGCCATTTTAGCCTAAAATTGAAGATCAATTACCTTTCTCAACTGAAAAATGACCGTACCAAACATGGGCGTGGGGGGGGGGGTTTGGGGGTAGGCAACCCCCAAAGTTGAAATACCATCCAGAAATCAAAATACCCCCCACCCAGAATTCAAATTTTAGATTTTTTTTTGCTTTTTTAGCAATTTTTTTGATGCCATTGGATAGCGTGTGCGGAAAATTGTTCGCCAACAATTGCTCGCCAAATGATTACTCGACGAATAACTTGCTCGCCAATCACCAACAACTGTTAACCGAACGATTAATTGCTGAGCGATTCTAATTAAGTACAACTTAGTTCTGCTGTGATGTAGCATAAATTTGCGCTCATACGTAAAAATTCTGCGCTGCCAAATACCTGTTCTGAAAATCGGAAAATTTCCGACTTGAATTACTTTGCTTCAATGATCAGCTTGTAACTGATAAAACTAATGGAAAAAACTTAAAAATGCATTTCTTGACTAATCACAGGTGATTGGCGAGCACCTGTCGACTTTATTGAGTGCATTAAAACTAAAAATTAAAATTAAAGTCAAAAATCATTTTAGTACACTAAAAAAAATTGCTTTTCAAACTGAAACTATAAAAGCTTCTTCTCTCTTTCTTACCAAAAACGAAACAATCTGTCCATAGATAAATGTATGAGGGCAAATTCATGCAGCATCACAGCAGAACTAAATTGTACTTAATTAAACCATTTTGTTCAGACCAGATGATTACAAGATCCGGGATGGTCGATTTTTTGAAGTTAACGAACCTTGCATTTTATAGCGTATATGATTTCTATATAAAAATGACAATTGCTGATTCAAATAAATGAGAAGCAACAATGCTTGAGGCAGTTCCCATGTAATAAATTCACTAGCGAGCAATTGCTCAGCAAGTAATCGTTCGACTACCAATTGTTGGTGATTGGGCGAGCAATTGCTAGGCGAGCAATTGTTGGGCGAGCAATTGCTGAGCGAGCAATTGCTGGGCCCGTCAATTGCTGGGCGAGCAGTGTTGGAGCGGTAATTGTTGGGCGAGCAATAGCTGGAGCGAGCGGTGCTGGGCGGCTGGTGCTGGGCGAGCAATTGCTGGGCGAGCAATTGCTGGGCGAGCAATTGTTGAGCGAGCAATTGCTGAGCAGGCGCAATTGTTGGGCGAGCGAATTGCTGGGCGAGCAATTGCTGGGCGAGCAATGCTGGGCGAGCAATTGTTGGGCGAGCAATTGCTGAGCGAGCAATTGCTGGGCGAGCAATTGTTGGGCGAGCAATTGCTGAGCGAGCAATTGCTGGGCGAGCAATTGTTGGGCGAGCAATTGCTGGGCGAGCAATTGCTGGGCGAGCAATTGCTGAGCGAGCAATTGCTGGGCGAGCAATTGCTGGGCGAGCAATTGCTGGGCGAGCAATTGTTGGGCGAGCAATTGCTGGGCGAGCAATTGCTGAGCGAGCAATTGCTGGGCGAGCAATTGCTGGGCGAGCAATTGCTGGGCGAGCAATTGCTGGGCGAGCAATTGCTGGGCGAGCAATTGCTGGGCGAGCAATTGCTGGGCGAGCAATTGTTGGGCGAGCAATTGCTGGGCGAGCAATTGCTGGGCGAGCAATTGCTGGGCGAGCAATTGCTGGGCGAGCAATTGCTGGGCGAGCAATTGCTGGGCGAGCAATTGCTGGGCGAGCAATTGTTGGGCGAGCAATTGCTGGGCGAGCAATTGCTGGGCGAGCAATTGCTGGGCGAGCAATTGCTGAGCGAGCAATTGTTGGGCGAGCAATTGCTGGGCGAGCAATTGCTGGGCGAGCAATTGCTGGGCGAGCAATTGCTGGGCGAGCAATTGCTGGGCGAGCAATTGCTGGGCGAGCAATTGCTGGGCGAGCAATTGCTGAGCGAGCAATTGCTGGGCGAGCAATTGCTGGGCGAGCAATTGCTGGGCGAGCAATTGCTGGGCGAGCAATTGCTGGGCGAGCAATTGTTGGGCGAGCAATTGCTGGGCGAGCAATTGCTGAGCGAGCAATTGCTGGGCGAGCAATTGCTGAGCGAGCAATTGCTGGGCGAGCAATTGCTGGGCGAGCAATTGCTGGGCGAGCAATTGCTGGGCGAGCAATTGCTGGGCGAGCAATTGCTGGGCGAGCAATTGCTGGGCGAGCAATTGCTGGGCGAGCAATTGCTGGGCGAGCAATTGTTGGGCGAGCAATTGCTGGGCGAGCAATTGCTGGGCGAGCAATTGCTGGGCGAGCAATTGTTGGGCGAGCAATTGCTGAGCGAGCAATTGCTGGGCGAGCAATTGCTGGGCGAGCAATTGTTGGGCGAGCAATTGCTGGGCGAGCAATTGCTGGGCGAGCAATTGCTGGGCGAGCAATTGTTGGGCGAGCAATTGCTGGGCGAGCAATTGCTGGGCGAGCAATTGCTGGGCGAGCAATTGCTGGGCGAGCAATTGCTGGGCGAGCAATTGCTGGGCGAGCAATTGCTGGGCGAGCAATTGCTGGGCGAGCAATTGTTGGGCGAGCAATTGCTGGGCGAGCAATTGCTGGGCGAGCAATTGCTGGGCGAGCAATTGCTGGGCGAGCAATTGCTGGGCGAGCAATTGCTGGGCGAGCAATTGCTGGGCGAGCAATTGTTGGGCGAGCAATTGCTGGGCGAGCAATTGCTGGGCGAGCAATTGCTGGGCGAGCAATTGCTGGGCGAGCAATTGCTGGGCGAGCAATTGCTGGGCGAGCAATTGCTGGGCGAGCAATTGCTGGGCGAGCAATTGCTGGGCGAGCAATTGCTGGGCGAGCAATTGCTGGGCGAGCAATTGCTGGGCGAGCAATTGCTGGGCGAGCAATTGCTGGGCGAGCAATTGCTGGGCGAGCAATTGCTGGGCGAGCAATTGCTGGGCGAGCAATTGCTGGGCGAGCAATTGTTGGGCGAGCAATTGCTGGGCGAGCAATTGCTGGGCGAGCAATTGCTGGGCGAGCAATTGCTGGGCGAGCAATTGCTGGGCGAGCAATTGCTGGGCGAGCAATTGCTGGGCGAGCACTGTTGGGCGAGCAATTGCTGGGCGAGCAATTGCTGGGCGAGCAATTGCTGGGCGAGCAGCATGCTGGGCGAGCAATTGCTGGGCGAGCAATTGCTGGGCGAGCAATTGCTGGGCGAGCAATTGCTGGGCGAGCAATTGCTGGGCGAGCAATTGCTGGGCGAGCAATTGCTGGGCGAGCAATTGCTGGGCGAGCAATTGCTGGGCGAGCAATTGCTGGGCGAGCAATTGCTGAGCGAGCAATTGCTGGGCGAGCAATTGCTGGGCGAGCAATTGCTGGGCGAGCAATTGCTGGGCGAGCAATTGCTGGGCGAGCAATTGCTGGGCGAGCAATTGTTGGGCGAGCAATTGCTGAGCGAGCAATTGTTGGGCGAGCAATTGCTGGGCGAGCAATTGCTGGGCGAGCAATTGCTGGGCGAGCAATTGTTGGGCGAGCAATTGCTGGGCGAGCAATTGCTGGGCGAGCAATTGCTGGGCGAGCACTGCTGGGCGAGCAACTGTTGGGCGAGCAATTGCTGGGCGAGCAATTGCTGGGCGAGCAATTGCTGGGCGAGCAATTGCTGGGCGAGCAATTGCTGGGCGAGCAATTGCTGGGCGAGCAATTGCTGGGCGAGCAATTGCTGGGCGAGCAATTGCTGGAGCGAGCAATTGCTGGGCGAGCAATTGTTGGGCGAGCAATTGCTGGGCGAGCAATTGCTGGGCGAGCAATTGCTGGGCGAGCAATTGCTGGGCGAGCAATTGCTGGGCGAGCAATTGCTGGGCGAGCAATTGCTGGGCGAGCAATTAGCTGGGCGAGCAATTGCTGGGCGAGCAATTGCTGGGCGAGCAATTGCTGGGCGAGCAATTGCTGGGCGAGCAATTGCTGGGCGAGCAATTGCTGGGCGAGCGAATTGTCTGGGCGAGCAATTGCTGGGCGAGCAATTGCTGGGCGAGCAATTGCTGAGCGAGCAATTGCTGGGCGAGCAATTGCTGGGCGAGCAATTGCTGGGCGAGCAATTGCTGGGCGAGCAATTGCTGGGCGAGCAATTGCTGGGCGAGCAATTGTTGGGCGAGCAGCTGCTGGGCGAGCAATTGCTGGGCGAGCAATTGCTGGGCGAGCAATTGCTGGGCGAGCAATTGTTGGGCGAGCAATTGCTGAGCGAGCAATTGCTGGGCGAGCAATTGCTGGGCGAGCAATTGCTGGGCGAGCAATTGTTGGGCGAGCAATTGCTGAGCGAGCAATTGCTGGGCGAGCAATTGCTGGGCGAGCAATTGTTGGGCGAGCAATTGCTGGGCGAGCAATTGCTGGGCCGAGCGACTGCTGGGCGAGCAATTGCTGGGCGAGCAATTGCTGGGCGAGCAATTGCTGGGCGAGCAATTGCTGGGCGAGCAATTGCTGGGCGAGCAATTGCTGGGCGAGCAATTGCTGGGCGACTGTGGGCGGCAATTGTTGGGCGAGCAATTGCTGGGCGAGCAATTGCTGGGCGAGCAATTGCTGGGCGAGCAATTGCTGGGCGAGCAATTGCTGGGCGAGCAATTGCTGGGCGAGCAATTGCTGGGCGAGCAATTGCTGGGCGAGCAATTGCTGAGCGAGCAATTGTTGGGCGAGCAATTGTTGGGCGAGCAATTGCTGGGCGAGCAATTGCTGGGCGAGCAATTGCTGGGCGAGCAATTAGTTGGGCGAGCAATTGCTGGGCGAGCAATTGCTGGGCGAGCAATTGCTGGGCGAGCAATTGTTGGGCGAGCAATGTGCTGGGCGAGCAATTGCTGGGCGAGCAATTGCTGGGCGAGCAATTGCTGGGCGAGCAATTGTTGGGCGAGCAATTGCTGGGCGAGCAATTGCTGGGCGAGCAATTGCTGGGCGAGCAATTGCTGGGCGAGCAATTGCTGGGCGAGCAATTGCTGGGCGAGCAATTGCTGGGCGAGCAATTGCTGGGCGAGCAATTGCTGGGCGAGCAATTGCTGGGCGAGCAATTGCTGGGCGAGCAATTGCTGGGCGAGCAATTGCTGGGCGAGCAATTGCTGGGCGAGCAATTGCTGGGCGAGCAATTGTTGGGCGAGCAATTGTTGGGCGAGCAATTGCTGGGCGAGCAATTGCTGGGCGAGCAATTGCTGGGCGAGCAATTGCTGGGCGAGCAATTGCTGGGCGAGCAATTGCTGGGTGAGCAATTGCTGGGCGAGCAATTGCTGGGCGAGCAATTGCTGGGCGAGCAATTGCTGGGCGAGCAATTGCTGGGCGAGCAATTGTTGGGCGAGCAATTGCTGAGCGAGCAATTGCTGGGCGAGCAATTGCTGGGCGAGCAATTGCTGGGCGAGCAATTGCTGGGCGAGCAATTGCTGGGCGAGCAATAGTGTTGGGCGAGCAATTGCTGGGCGAGCAATTGCTGGGCGAGCAATTGCTGGGCGAGCAATTGCTGGGCGAGCAATTGCTGGGCGAGCAATTGCTGAGCGAGCAATTGCTGGGCGAGCAATTGTTGGGCGAGAATTGCTGGGCGAGCAATTGCTGGGCGAGCAATTGCTGGGCGAGCAATTGCTGGGCGAGCGATTGATGGGCGAGCAATTGCTGGGCGAGCGATTGCTGGGCGAGCGATTGCTGGGCGAGCACATTGCTGGGCGAGCGATTGCTGGGCGAGCGATTGCTGGGCGAGCGATTGCTGGGCGAGCGATTGCTGGGCGAGCGATTGCTGGGCGAGCAATTGCTGAGCGAGCAATTGCTGGGCGAGCAATTGCTGGGCGAGCAATTGCTGGACGAGCAATTGCTGAGCGAGCAATTGCTGAGCGAGCAATTGCTGGGCGAGCAATTGCTGGGCGAGCAATTGCTGGGCGAGCAATTGTTGGGCGAGCAATTGCTGAGCGAGCAATTGTTGGGCGAGCAATTGTTGGCGAGCAATTTTTCAGTAATCATTGGATAGTGCTCGATGAGAAAAACGTCGGAAAATGGTGTTTTTTCGCCATACGACCACTTTTAAGACCATTTTTTTCTTTTGAAAATTTTTTCAAACCCCCCCAGAATTTCGGTGCTGCCCACCTATGCCGACTACCCCCTCTCCAAAATTAGTTGAACAGTTACTTGCCTGATGCAAACCATGCAGTCAGCTACGTATCCGGAATTATTTTTAAAAAAACTCAATCGACTGAATAAATTTCAGGCCGAGGGTAATCGTTCAAATTTTAAAAATATGCGTTCACAAACGATTTTACGTTATAAAACGGCAATTTCGACTATTTTTGCGTTTTCAGGTATTAAAAAAATAAAAATCAAGTGATTCGGCTAAAATAATGGCGTTTTTACTAGTTTAAACTTAAATAGGTCCTCTTTTTGAGGACAAACGGAGCGAAAACGTAAAAAGGCATGAAACTAAATTCATTCTTCATATTCCGGAATTCCGCCTCCCCCAGCGCATCCTAATTTTTTGCATTGGAATTAAAAAAAGCGTGAAAAAGCAAGCGACTTTCATTTGGCACGAGCCCTACCTAAACGAATATTTAATCGTTATTAATCAACTGAATTAATCAACATAAACCTCGTCATAATACTTCGCTCAATGCTATTCGGTATATATGCGACTTGAAACATAATAATACGGGTTTAAGGTTAAATTACCATTGGGTCGTACGGTGAGCACCAAATCGTCGGCGGGGGCTCGGCTGAAACCCCGAATGAGCCTCACGAGCTCGTCATGGGCGTATCGGGTAACGTCGCGACCATTTATGTACAAAACCTGATACCAAACATAAATGAAAAATAAAAATATATTAAGAATAAATATACTTAAAAAGCAAAACTAAACGGCAAAAAAATAAAAAAAATAAATCAAAAATATATTAAATGCGAAAACCTGACGACCAAAAATGTATTAAAAATAAAAATATGTTAAAAAGATATTTAAAAAAGTAAAACCGAAACCTGATCGCCTTCGTTCAACCTGGGCCACGCCTTGTCCGCCTGGCCGCCCAAAATAACGTTGCTTACGATGATTGGATGATTCAAGTCGGCCCCGCCCTTCGATAAAAAAAATTCGAAAAATACAGCACTTTTTTTGATAAAAAATAATTTAAGGAAGAGAATCTCGCTCGAGATATCGGAAATCGCGAAAATTAATGAAAATTGTTTTTTTTTCTTTCAAATTCTCGTTTTTTTAGTAACATAAGTTCAATTCTTCATTGCTGAATCGGAAGCATTTGCTTACTATCAAATTCTTAGAAAATACAGTCTTATGCACGAAAAATACTGCAAGCGTAGAAAATATAATAGTTCTGCTCATAGGTGGGCGTAACCAGAGTTCTAGGGGTGTAAGATTTTTCAAAGGTCAAAAAATGGCCTCAAAAATGGTGATATGGCGAAAAACACAATTTTTAAACGTTTCTCATCGAGCACCATCCATTTGCGTGCCTCTCTTGCGAAATAAGAAAGTAAAATAGAAAAAAAGAAAAAACCAAGGAAAAAAATTAGAGAAAAATGAAAATGAGGAAAAAATGGAAAAATGAATAGACTCAAAAAAATAATTTTAATATTTGAAAATCAGATTAATTTAGATTTCACTTTAACGTTGAATTTGTGCAAGAAAAAAATGTAAAATTGAGCAAAAAAGAATAAGTACTGAAAAATGAGGAAAAACAACAAAGAACAAAATTTTCAAAAAGTGACTTCAGAATCAAACATCATATTTAAGGTTGAATTCAAGTAAAATAGAAAGAAGTCAATAAATGATTTCAAAATAAAAAATCGGATAAATTTTTTTAAACGTTGAACAGAAGTGAAATAGAGAAAAAGAAAAATCGAGGAAAAAAGAATAGACGGCAATTAAACGAAATAAAAAAACAAAAATAAACAAACTTAAAAAAGTGATTTTAAAACTAAAAAATCATATAAATTAAAATTTTACTTCAACGTTAAATCCGCGTAAAATAGAAAAAATGAAGAATCAAGAAAAAAGAAGAAATGAAATATGAGAAAAAATAAAAATAAACAAACTCCAAAAGATGACTTTGAAATTTAAAATCAGATAAATTTTGATTTTACATAGTGTAATCCAAGCAAATCAGAGAAAAATGTAAAGTTGAGTAAAAAAGGAGAAAAACAATGAAAGATGAGTAAAAAAGAAAAATGAATAAATCCCAAAATGACTTTAAAATTAAAACTCGAACAAATTTTGATTTTATTCTAATGACTTCGAAGTTGAAATCGAGTGGAATGGAAAAAATGAAAAATCAAGTCGAAAAAAGGAATAAATAAAAAAATGAGGAAAAATGAAAAAATACATAAACTTTTTAAAAATGACTTCAGAATTGAAAATCGATAAATTTTTATTTTACCTCAGCGACTTTAAGGATGAATCCAAGTAAAATTTGAGGAAAATGAAGAGAAAAAATAAAAATGAAAAAATGAATAAAATTTTAAAAAGACTTCAAAATTATTATTCAATCAAATTTGAATTTTACTTTAACATTGAATCCAAAACGACCCTGCGTATCCGGTTTTAACCTTATCGTCACCAAATTATCATCCAATGTAGTGACCGAAGAAGCAGCGGCGTTCGTTTGATGAACGAGTCCATTCAACTTATGATGATAGTGTAAAACGCTATTGCTACTGGTCGGCCGATCGGGACTGCATGCAGTTTTTGGTGCCAAAATTGGGCTATTCCGATACTGTATTAAATATTACATTATTTTTATTTTTTATTTTCCATTTTCATACATTTTGATTTATTGATACCCATATACTTATTTTTTACTTCTATTTATTTTTTATATTTATTTATTTTCATTTTCTACGTATCACGGTTTAGCTGTGAAATATTACATTAGACATTTTAATTGACACATTTTGTCATTTTTTATTTTTTATTTTATATTTTCATTTATTTTTATTTTCATTTATTTCTTATTTCCACTTGGTTTTATTCCTCTACAAATCATGGTTTACCCGGGAGATGACGCTAATTGCTCTATGTTGTCATTATTAACTTTTTTATTTTTATTTAATTTTATTTTTATTTATTTGTGTCATTTATTTTTTGTTTATTTTTATTTCCCGCAAATCATAGTTAAGCTAGAAAATATCGGATTAAAGTTAATTTTGATTGAAATATTTTCTCGTATTTCTTTTTAATTATATTCGTTTTTATTTTTATTTTATTCTTATTTATCTTTTATTTTCTCATTTCATTTTTAACACAAATCATGGTTTGGCTGAAAAACGAAAGTATATTAAAATTGGTTGTTCGCGGAGCAGGAACCCTCATTGCCAAGCTAGATTTTTCAGAAGAAACTGCGAAAAATGTTCAATTTTTGACATTCCGTCCCAAAATATTCAATATTTGCGGAAAAATATTAAAAGAGATTAAAAAAACGAATAAAATGCTAAAAAAACAATATAAAAATAATACACGTATTATTAATAATATATCAAATATTAAAACTATTGTACCTAATTACATTCATGTAAAAAATGATTGAAAGATCAGTAAAATATAGTGAAACGACGAAAAAACAAATTCGTAATGACCCGATTTTTATGATAAAAAATTATCAGTATCAAAAGTGAGAATAAAAGTCGAACACGAACTTCCGTCGGGAAACCGTAAAATATAACTTTTTCAATGAATATTCCAAAATTTAGAAATAAAGTAGATTAATAACAACGGATAGGAACAATCATTAAATTTAAATATGTCCGATTATTCGTATTATTATGTTTTTAACAATTTTATCGCTGCACAAAAATCACGATTAATGAGATTATTACTGCAACTAACCTTCGACAATACAGTGTAAAGTCCAAATTGTTATATGCAGACATGCATCATAGCATATAAATTCTGGGGAAAACAAAAAATGTTTCTAAAATGCCTTTCCTGGGCTCAAAAATGGTTGATACCAGTTTGAAAACATCATTTTTGGCGTTCGTAACGATTCTCTAGCCAAAAAGTGAGTCTACGCGCTTGAAAATTATGAATTTTGAGTAAACAGATAATTAAAAACGCTTAAAAATCGCTAATTCCGATGGGTGAAAAGATTGCTGGGGGGCGAAAACTTCTTTGGGCATAAACACGCATTGTAAAGTTAAAATTGTCATATGTTAATAATTCGCATACACGTGGGCCATCATCGAGATTTCGGCTAATTTTGGACGAATCATTGTGTATTATATTATCGGGATGGGCGCCTTGGATCCGATAACTACAAGTATCGGCCCACTTATCCACATCGCTGGGCGAACTGTCCACGCTGGACGTAACCCCAAAAGTAGTTTCTTTCGGAGGAGCGCGGCCGTTTGCCGGCAAATCGGCTTGCTTTCGGCCCATATTGTGCCTACAGATCGAAAAAATTGCCAATTTTTCTCAAAAAAAAAGAAAAATTTTAAGAATATTTCAAATATAAAAAATTAAAGCGACCGGATTTCAAGAAAAATTTTTAGTCAAAATTACATTTTTTAATTTAAAATCGACAAATGCTTCTTCCGTTTTTGAAATAAAGTGCATTTCTGCACTTAAAAATTATTCGACGAGTATTCTACAATAAAACTAGTGTCTCGTTAAAAAATGAAGGCCGTAGTCGCAGGCTTAGTCGAAAAACTTAAATTAAGCTGATAAGACTTGACTTTGAGAACTGGTCGAAATCACAGTCTCAAGCGAGAAATTGTCTCGTATTTTGCGATTTTAATAGACAAGTCGAAGCAAGTTGAAGAAAACAATTAATATAAATTTTTTCACGTAGGCTTCGTCCCCAGCACATGTTTGTCCCTTTTTTATAATTCTGCCCATGCTTATGAACACTCAAACGTTTGGGACGGTATAGAGGGCCATTTTAAGGGTACGGGCAAATGACCCTCTACTTCTGGCTAAAAATAGCATAAAATGGCTTAACAAGCAAACCTATTTACCATACATGATCTTAGGGGGCACACCCAACCCCAGCAAAATTTTCACCCCTTCCAGAATTTGCGATTTTTCAGAAGTTTCCAAAAATTTTCATAAAATTTGCCGGAAAGGTGCTTTCTAAAGCGTTTCTAGCTTCTTATTTGCTCAAAAGTGTCATACTTTCGGCGATTCGCGCCATATACTCATGTTTTGACTATATTTTGTTCAATTTTTTCGACTTTTTTAAATTTTTTCCGATATTTTCCGTGTTTTTATGCTCTAGAAAAATAGAGCATCGTCAGAAACGCCGAAAAACGATGTTTTTGACGCACAACCACTATTTTTGGGTGCAGAAAAGGCTCTTTGAAAACTTCAGCCCCGCTCAGAATTCCCATGCTGGGCATGCATCAAACCTACCTAATCGTTTCTCTCTATATTTAAAATGAATTAAGAACGTTTCTTATCAAACCCGTGCTTTTATGTTTTAACTGCTTATTTAATTCGTTATCAGTCGGTTCACTAGAGGTTTCGGGCCTTAGCACAGATAATATATCACACTATGCACTGCATTTCTTACATTTGCTATGAATGTAGAATGAATGCGCCACTTTTTTATGCAGGTCATTGCTGACTTGCGTTTATTGAAAAAACTTTTGAGGCAGTGGCCTAATTCTTCATCCAAAATATTTTCCACGCGACCAAGATTAGGCTGTAAATTGTTTTGACAGACTTTTTCTACATTTATATACATTATTCTATTTACCCTCTCGAGTAGATACGGCTTTGAAGAAAGACAATGTGGGGGTGCCAATTATTTATTCACTAAAACGTTGATTATTAATCACGGTTTTTTGTATTCAGCAAGATTTTCCCGATGTACAGAGATTTTTGGGGACCGTCTTTGTACATGTACAACGATTTTTGGGACGACAAACACTGCAAAAAAGTTTTTGAAATTCGCAAAATTTTCGGCGCTTCGCGCCGAAATAAGTAATTGTATGTTCTGCATATCTTTACAATGTCAGAAATTGCATTTCGAAAGGAAGAATGCCAAATTTTTTTTGAGACGATTATTAGTGATTTTTGCCGTCGGAAACCTAGAAATTAGCTAAAATACACTACCAAAGGTCGTACAACTCTGTTTTTGCCAAAAATCGCTACTGTACCATATTATAATACCCAAAACTTTGTGTGTACAAACTGTACAAAGACTTTCAGGATCATCTTTGTACCCGCACCGTTAGTAGAAAAAACACTGTTATTAATTATTATTTAATTAAATAATCCAACTTAATTACGTTAAAAATCGAATTAATTGAATAGATAAATATAAAATTAGATACCTTAATCAATTACACTTTATTAATTTATTTTCGAATGTTCTAAGTGTAAAGAACATCGCAAACTTGCGTACTAAGTCACTATTTACACGTTAAAAGACACTATAGGTACTCAAGTCTCCGTACATTTTCGTAATATTCAATTTTATTTTCCTATAATATAGCTCAGTAATGAATTTTTGTGCCAAAATTGTGTTTTAATCACTGAAACGTTAGACGACTTCGGGGTTTAAGATGATACGAAATGCAGGAATTTATTAATAGGCGTAAAAAGCTCGATATTTTCATTTTTCACTATTTTCAATGGCTCAAGAATAGTGGATACGCGATAGAACATGATTTTTCGACATTTTTGACGATGCTTATTTTTGTAGACCTCGCAATAAGATAAAAAAATCGGAAAATCGAGTAAATTGAACAAAATATAGGTATAAGATGAGTACATTTATGGCGCAAAGTAAAGAAAATTCGACACTTTAGAAACAAAAAATTTCTCTCATAAGAATATAAATGGCTTAAAACAGCACTTTTTTACGAATTTTTCGGAAAATAGATAATTCTGGAAGGGGCTGAAAAAATTTCTAGGTGGTGGGGTAAAAATCTATCTGGTCAGTGTAGCCCCCAAACACTCCCAGTCAAACTATCTTATATTCTGTATATCTGCATGAGGATGCGTTGAGATTTTGTGTCCTTCACGAAGATAATCTATGTACTTATTAAAGAGGAGTGCAAGGAAAATGTAATGGTGAGCGGGGACGACCAACTCCGATAGATTCATACGACTGTGTTTCTTTTGTACGAGATGAGAATTTTGAGGCTCGTACAAAGATTTCAAGAGCCATCTCATTGCAAATGTGCATAAGTTAGACTGAAGAGTCGTAAAAATAAACCAATTTACAAAAATTAAATTAAAAACTAAAATAAAAAAATTTACAGAATCAAATGAATACATGTTTGCACAGAAAGTGGGTTGCAGGTTGCAGGCCGATTCACAATATGTAAAAATGTGTAAGTCTAACTTTGAACACATGCTAACTGTGTTCGTGTTTAAAAAAACGCGAGAAAATAGACAAATGCCAAACGGACAACCCAATAACGTTCTTAATTTTCAAATTACTAGTAGAGAAATGGTGGTTACATACATTGAGATAAACATCGGCCGTGCTAAGGCGATTTAGTTTTAGTGTCTTTATTGGGTACCCGGGCCGCCTTTTTTGCCGGGGCCGGAGCCTGGCCGGGGCCAAGAAAAGCGTGCTTTACCGTGTTCATAGTACGACCCTACCCCACCCCTTATACCTATGTATATATATATATATATATATATATATATATATATATATATATATATATATATATATATATATATATATATATATATATATATATATATATATATATATATATCATGCTAGTAGATAAGCGCGTCAAGCGTTAATATTTGTTGGGATTACAAGATATAGCAGAACATGGGCATCGGGGGGTCTTGGGACGTGGGCGTGGGGGTAGGGGTTAGGGGTATGCACCCCCAGAATTCGATTTTTGAAATTTTTTTGCTTTTTAGCGATTTTTTGATGCCATTGGATAGTGCTCGACAAGAAACGTCGGAAAATAGTGTTTTTCACCGACCCCAGGAATTTTTCACACTCTCAAAATTTCGGTGCTGCCCACTTATGGTCTAGACCCCCAGAATTCACACACTCTCCCCCAAAAACAATCCGCTAGACGCCCCAGAAATTGATTTTTAGAATTTTTTGTTTTTCTGCGATTTTTTGATGCTAATGGATAGCTCTCACTGAGAAACACAAGAAAACGGTGTTTTTTCGCCCCACCATATATTATCAGGCACTGTTTGACTTCGAAAAATTTTGGAACTCCAGAATTTTTGAGCTGCCCATGTATGGATTTAACTCCTCTGACTTGGATGCGTTTTTCAACGAGCTTTACTTTGCACTTTTTAGGCTTATTATTCTATTTGTTCTGATAGATGTAGCTGTCTGCTACCAAGCAAGCTGGAAAGCTCGGCTATATGAATTGCAATTTAAAATATGTCAATTTTGATTATTAACTAGAAATTTGCACCAACCTGACATAATAAAATAAAGATTTGAATTAGCAAGATGTGGTGTCGCTTGAAATTGAGCTTGAAGGTAAATCTGCCCAAAACTATCAATTTTCTACATTATAATCAATTCTAACACTGGCCTTGGCACAGCTCTAATATATATATATATATATATATATATATATATATATATATATATATATATATATATATATATATATATATATATATATATATATATATATATATATATATATATATATATATATATATATATATATATATATATATATATATATTAATATATAGTGATGTCCCGGTGCCATTTTTTACCGGTGCCGGTGCCGGTACCCCTGTACCGGCGCCGGTGCCGGTGCTACATTAGCATATTATATTGTGTACTATGCTTCTTCAAAAAAAGGGTTAAATTTGTACCGATTTTTCACCGGATATACATATTAAGGGCAAAATTTCATTTGGCTAGTAACGACTTCATTATTTTAAATTTATGAATACATATTAATTTTCTCACTTAAGCATTAAACAAACAAAAAATTGTAATAAAATTACAATTCGAAGAAAAAAAGTTAAATAGTGTATTATAAGTTTAAGTATAGCGCAATCCAGATTTGCTTGTGCAGTAGTTGATTCTTTAGTCAAATCGAAATTTGGTTTTAGTGCATTAGTTAAATATTCAACTAGTAAGAAACAAACGTGAAAATAGCCACAAAAACTTTTTGAGGTTAAACTATTTGAGTTTATCATTTCACATTTTCAAAAGCCTCTGAAAACAAACGTGGGATATATTAGTAATGCAAAAGACTTACATAGAAGCTTTCCCTGAATAATATGCAGGAAAAGGTTTTGCATAAAAACTATTTTGAAATTCTAGCTGCGTTTTACGGTCTTCTGCTCACGAAATGGAAAAATAAAAATGGATTTGATGAAATTAAGTTGAAAACTCCTCTGTTGTACTCATCCTTCTTGCCTATGGTAGAATTAGAAGAACTTTCCACTCTATATGTCGATGTTTTTAATTTTAATTTACTCTATTCATTAGTGTCCACGCTTCTTGCTGTTAATTGATATTTTCAATAAGATGTGTTTCGTTAAATCAATAATTCATTTTTAAAGCTCGAAGACTTGTTCTGAGGTTCGGTCAAAATGCTTCACTATGCCAATCAGAAGATTTTATTAACAAAATGCTACCTTTTTGCGCCTTTATTCATTGAATTGGTGATAAATGAGCTTCAATTATTTTTACACTAACAGTGCCGGTGCCGGTGCCCAGGACATCACTAAAATATAAATAAATAAATAAATAAATATATATATATATATATATATATATATATATATATATATATATATATATATATATATATATATATATATATATATATATATATATATATATATTAGGGATGCAGCGGATACCCGCACCCGCACCCGCTATTACCCACTTCTTTTTTGGCTCACCCGCACCCGCACCCGCTATTCCGAAATTTTGCTACCCGCACTCCGCACCCACACCCGCTAAAAATATTATGATAAAACAGCGGATGGCGGATAATAATAATTAGAATTTACGAAAAAGACGAAACGATTCTGAGGCAGTGGCACGTTAAAGAAAAAACCAAAATGTATAACAGTGTGTTCTAACGTACGAGTACAAATTGGAAAAGCGAACATCTACTTGTAATGAGTCATATTTTTAGGTACCTCTGGACTGCAGATACATGTTCAGGCTCTCTTATGGTTAATTCCAATTATGCGAATTATGCTTTTTTTAAAAAGAAGGGTCTATGTGCCAGTCTTTACATGCATCAGTTCAACCAGATATTATGCAGCAATGTAGTGTACATTGCTTTTTTAAGACGAAGTAGGACGTTTTGGCACTGCCGTTTAGCGCCATACTCGTTGTAATATTATTAATTGTTTACATTTAATTTATGATTAAAGTATAATACAAATTCTGAAAGCTCATTCAATTCTCTACGTGATGGTACAAATTACTTTTAGAATATCTTTGAATTTAATGAGATAATTAAACGCATCTAAAAATACACTGGATTTTCTACAGTTTTTCAGTCGTACACATAATACTCGTCGATTCTGAATATATAATTTACTTAAAAATTGCTTCAAAATTAATGTAGTTAGAATATTTAAGTTGCTGGCGCGAAAACGTCGTAGACCCTTTTAAGAAGAGAATGACAACAACAAGTGTCTTAACATTGTATTCTGCAAAGTGCAAATATATTACTCATATTGGTCAATGGTTCAATCATTGACAATTTACTTATCTTTAGTTTGCAAATTTAATTCATTGAGAGAGTAGTCTGCAAAGAAAAAGTACAATCAGCTTGAAGATTAATATGAATTTTGCACACAGTAAATAACTGCATTAAGCGGACAAAAAATGGAGCATTTTTAGTCCTATTTATATTATGCTATATCTCACTGCTAAACCCGCCACCCGCCACCCGTACCCGCTATTTTTAAGGTGCTACACCCGCACCCGCACCCGCTAAAGCTAAATTTTGGTACCCGCACCCGCACCCGCTATTCCAAAAAATGTGCACCCGCTGCATCCCTAATATATATATATATATATATATATATATATATATATATATATATATATATATATATATATTAGTGATGTCCTGGGCACCGCATTTGACACCGGCACCGGCGCCTAAGCACTGGCACCGGGCCGGTGCTAGGCTGGTACCGGCGCCGGTGCCGGTGCTAGATAAAAGAGAAAAAATTAGTGTAAAAAGAATAATTGAAGCTCTTTTATCAACAATTTAATGAATAAAGGCGCAAAAAGGTAGCATTTTGTTAATAAAATCTTCTGATTAGCATAGTGAAGCATTTTGACTGAACTTCAGAACAATTCTTCGAGCTTTAAAAATGAATTATTCATTTAACGAAACACATCTTATTGAAAACATCAATTAACAGCAAGAAGCGTGGACACTAATAAATAAAGTAAATTAAAATTAAAAACATCGACATATAGAGTGGAAAGTTCTTCTAATTCTACCATCTGTAGGCAAAAAGTATGAGTACTACAAAGTAGTTTTCAACTTAATTTCATCAAATCCATTTTTATTTTTCCATTTCGTGAGCAGAAGACCGTAAAACGCAGCTAGAATTTTAAAATAAATTTAAAAA
This sequence comes from Mermis nigrescens, assembly GCA_036768485.1. NCBI lineage: Eukaryota > Metazoa > Nematoda > Enoplea > Mermithida > Mermithidae > Mermis > Mermis nigrescens. The sequence continues at coordinate 38,979 of JAVLUZ010000764.1, read as the reverse complement.
AACAACTTTCAAAGCTTGCTAAAACTTTGTAAATGAACTTGTATGTAAGTCTTATGCATTACTAATATATCCCATGTTTGTTTTCAGAGGCTTTTGAAAATGTGAAATGATAAACTCAAATAATTTAACCTCAAAAAGTTTTTTTTGGCTATTTTCATGTTTGTTTCTTACTAATTGAATATTTAATTAATGTACTAAAGTCAAATTTCTATTTGACTAAAGAATCAACCACTGCACAAGCCAATCTTGATTGCGCTACACTTAAACTTATATATAATACACTATTTAATTTTTATTTTTCTTCGAATTTCAATTTTATTACAATTTTTTGTTTGTTTAATGCTTAAGTGAGAAAATTAATATGTATTCATAAATTAAAAATAATGAAGTCGTTACTAGCCAAATGAAATTTTGCCCTTAATATGTATATCCGGTGAAAAATAAGTACAAATTTAACCCTTTTTGAAGAAGCATAGTACACTATATAATATGCTAATGTAGCACCGGCACCGGCACCGGCGCCGGTACATGGGGTACCGGCACCGGCACCGGCGCCGGTACATGGTACCGGCACCGGCACCGGTTAAAAAAGCGGCACCGGGACATCACTAATATATATATATATATTTTAAAACAAATGCCCAAAATTAAGTTTCACTCCCGAGTTAGTTGCTCTTTAGCCTCATTTAATTTTTTACGCTTTTTTGTAATTGAAATTTTCATATTTTTTCTATTTCATCGCCTTCCATCTTAATTCATTCTCAATACTGATATTCTTTACATTACTCAAAAGTTGGGCATAAATGCATAATCGCGAACCCGTACTTTTATATAAATGTAGTAAGACACGGAAAACAAAACTGGCATTCTCATTTGCATCAGTGATAGCGAAACGGCTCCAAAGTCAAAAGTTAGAGAGACGACCTCAATACATATTTTAGTGCAACAATGCAGCGAAATCAGTGTCGTTCTTTGGACAGTCAAAAGAATTTATTTACACAACGCTAAATTTTTTTAAGTGTGACACATGCATGCGTTACTCCATATCTAATTAGCATTTTGGTAACGAGCACACGTGGGCTAGGGGGTTTAGGGGTATGCACCCCCAAAAGTTGAAATACCCCCCAGAATTCAAATTTAGAATTTTGTTGCTTTTTAAGCGATTTTTTGATGCCATTGGATAGTGCTCGATGAGGAAGGTCGAAAAATGGTGTTTTTTCGCCATACAACCACTTTTAAGACCATTTTTTGACCTTTGAAAATTTTTTCACTCCCCCAGAATTTCGGTGCTGCCCACCTATGGTAAAGAGGCGAAAAAAAGAAATATTACTTATCCGCTTATGCAAATGCGATAATGCCAGTTCAGACTGTCGAGCCTTACTATGCACATGACATGCTGTAGAAAGTACGGCTCCGTGATTATGTATTTATATGCCCAATCTTACTTGCGAAATCTAAATCTTGAGCGCTGAATAAATGCACTGAGCTTAAGCGAAACGATATAAAATGCGCTTTAATGTATGACTTACTCAGTGATTAACAAAGTAAAATAGTATAAGCAAATCATAAAGCAACGACGGAAAATTTGTGAAAGAAACTTGTTGATATATTTATTACGAGCAAGGGATAGGCAAAAATAAAAAAGGAGGAGAGGAAATCCCTGGAAGATAAACAAACTTTACACCTGAAATATTGAAAAATTGATACCTTTTTTTGCAAAAAAAACTGCCCAAAATAATGTGCATATTTTGAATAAAAGAGGTTCTTAAACTACTACCATAGCACTGAGTTCAGTTTTGAAGGCGATGCAACGATGTGAATGTAATGCTCTGAGTATGCAATACGCGGACAGTTGAAGAAAAGATGATTGACAACGGGTTTGTATTGTACGAATAAATTAATCACTTAGTAATCAATAATTTGCAGCAATGATTAATGATTTGGCAAGTCCCATATTTATGTAATTCAAAAAACTACGCAAAGGTAAAAAGAGCCTTTTACATGATCGTGAAATTTAGGGTTGGCGACCAAACATGAGCGTCGGAAGGGAGACGGGGGGAGGCTGGGGTCTTGCTAGACTAAAATCCACCGAAAATCGATAGACCCAGAATTGAATTTTGAGTGCTATTTTTAGCGATTTCGTCCCATCGGATTACAAGAATTTGGCTGTTGGCCATCTATGGAAGCGACTAGCCAACGCGAATATAACCAATGATATCAAATCCAGATTTTTGATATGCACGCCGACTTTAAAAAAATTTGGCACTCTGCAAGAAGGCTTTTTAAATGTTAAGACGCTTAATCATGCATTGCAGGTTACGATAGATAAAAATATTATGAAAGAAGAAGACATTTTGTACAATTTCTTAACTCGTGCAGAATTTACTTTGATGCGGCTTTAAGATGGCATATATTATCATTAATGCCGGGGGACAAACGCGTTAAGTAATTAAATTTCGAAACATCGAAGTTGTCGTACGACGAATAGGATGAGGCGTTGTCGAGAGAACTTAGCCACTTTTCCATCAAAAGGAAAAATTACCTAAATTGCTAAAATTTGTCCAAAAAAAACGTATTTCCAAAAATGAAAAAATTGTCCGAAAACGAATCAGCCGATATTTTAGCTTATAAAAATCGGCCGAAAAATTGCCAAAATTTGACCGGTTTCGGCCAAAATTTTTTGAAAATATCTACGCGACGACAATACACAGGGCGAAAATTACGGCATACAAAACTTTTGTAAATAGTACAATAGAATGGCACGCGCTGGCCTTATTTGGCCCCGCCACAAAGCAACTTTTTCGTACAACGCTTCGAATAGGGTGTATATTATATAGCGTAATAAATAAGATCCGATAAATCACGACCCGTTCAGTGACCAAACCGCCCACCGCAGTCAATAATTTTGATTTTGACGTACCTAGTTCGTAATACAATTATGGATAATTTCATTCCATACAATAATCGTAATGTCTTACGTAAGCTATACCGTAGCCATGATAGGTTGCCGAGATTGAAAAACCAGTTTGCCCAAATTTCGTACGTTAAAACCGGAAAATGTACGTAGAGATACGAATGATGTGAAAAATGTTCCGACTGAATGAAAAAGAGATTAAACGAAACAAAGCCTGCTTAAAAAATCGGATCTCGCGAAACGCCGAGTAAAAATGCGTTTTTAAATGGGTCTCGCAGCGAAAACCAACAATTATATTCGCCTGAAGTCGCGCAATAATCGATTACAGTAAGATAGAGCGAAGAATGAACGGCCGGAAGCGAAATAAAAGATAAGAAGTAGGCGGAATGGATGGAGTTTATTTAGTGTTAAGAAATATAAATCACACGATGTGAGTGCGCGAAAAACGCCCGGGGCCATACACAAAATTTGGCAGTATTAAAGCAAATGTGGCAGTATTAAAGGCTTCTCGGACCGGAGACGTATTAGGTGCGGTTAATCATTTACCTATACAGCATAGATGCAATGGCCAGGACAGCCTGGGGAAAAATCAAGAGCTTTACGACAAGCAGAGCCAAAATCCAAAATTATAAGCGAAATACCTAACAGTGGCGGATCTAGGATTTTCCTAAGGGGGGGGCGGAACCCTGACTTGGGCGGAAAAATTAGCCGATTTAAGCCGAAAATCGCTAAAAATCGCTCAAAAATGCTTAATTTTGCGCACTATTTTGGGCCAATGGGGGAGGGGGCGGCCGCCCCCGCCCCCTATATCCGCCCCTCATACCTAAGTAACTTGGCTAATACATTGTGGTGTTTTTGATAAAGATGCTCTTCTAGCAAAATTACATAATTTTGTTGAGTTAGCAACCAACACGAACGCAACGAGTAAGAAATTTTTCTAAATTTTTTATATATTTATTTTCCAAAATTTTCATTAAACTCAAAATTACTTTTGATCAAAACGGCGAAAAGCGACTCAGAATGGCCTAAGGCAACACATTTTTGCAAAACAAATTAGCGGGGATTGGAAAAAAAATCCCATTCTTTTAGGGGATGGGGTCCTCCAAGCTCCCCTTTCACTTGTACGCTTAACGAGATGCTGTTTATTTAAACCAAAAAAACGAGGCAATAATACCGGGTTAAAATATAAGAAAGGTCTTCAAAGTATTCTGGCCTTAACTGAAGCCGCACGAGTGAATTCACAATTCGAGCACTGCTAGCAAAAAGCCAAAACATTTGTAAAAATTTGGCTCGAAATTGGACAAAAAATTACTTATAATTGTAATCCGCCCTAAATTTTACTAAAATCCAACAGATTTATTGTAGTAATCATTCTCAACATTTCAAAAAATTTTAACTCAATCAAATTGTTATCAGGTCTGTGAACATTCACAGAAAAACAAATTTTTGAAAATCTACAAAAATTCACAATCCATAAAAAAATGCAGCAAAATCTACGAAATCCAGAAAATTCACAAAAAAATCTCAAAAAATACATAAAATCAAAATCGACAAGTGTAACCCGAGGAAAAAATTAGGGAATAAGTCGAGTAAGTAGCAAATAAACTTGCAGTTACTTTCAAAATCGAAAGAAAATCAGTAATAAATGTAAACAATTCGATAACTTACGCTAAATGATGGCCAAAAATCATTATAGAAAGCATATCCATTTTTTAAGTCGCCAACAACGCAATGCCACTCGGCCCTTAGTCAGCTTAGTGCCACATTTTTACTTACGAATAATAGGGTCGAAAACTCGCCGAAAAGGACTCCAAGGACCCCATCGGAACACGTTCACTTTTTTAAGTTTGACGACTAGGCAAATTAAGTAATTAAAATGAAGAAAGGAGGGAAGGGAACAGACGCGTAAAAACACGAAAATATATTGTTTCCCGCGAATATCAACTAATCAATATTTAATCATCCTGACAAGATTTTTTATGACTGCAAAATGGGTATTCGATTGCCAAAAATACACGTTTTCGATTATTTTACCGCACTTTTAATTATACTTAATGACATGGATGCGATGGCATAGAAAAAGAGGAAAAATAAACCATTTCGAACGATATGAATTCTAATCGAACGAGTCTAATTATTTACAGTGTCAAAAAATACACCCGACTGTATTTAAAGTCGAAAAAACAGCAAATATGGGGGTATACACCATCCAGAAGGCCGAATACCCCCAGAATTACATTTTTTAAAATCTTTTTTTTTCAATTTTTTGATGCCAATGAATGGTGCTCGATGAGAAACGTTGAAAAATGGTGTTTTTCCGCCATACCACCATTTTATGCGCGTCCTTCCGAGTGCGAAAATTTCAGGATATCGTCAAAAGAGGGTACAAATTGATGGCAGGATCAATGACGCTATCGGCGTTTAAACAATAATAAAGTAGAGTGTAAACAAATAGTCTTAGCGCCCGGAGCACTGGGACTTGACCAAAACTTTTTACACATTTGGAAAGAAGAGACTTTTATCTATCGAATGCAGCCAGTTTGAAGCTATGAAGTTCACGTAAGCCGAAGTTATGACCTGTCAAATCGGAATGTAACCCTTTTTAGGGCCACCCTGTATTTTAGCTCAATTATTCGGTCAGGAAATTATATCCGGAAAATTTCTGTTTTGTATTCTTTTTAAGCTCGATTTCGCATCTATATAAAGGTAATAAATAAGGAAAATCTTATCTGGTGAAAAATTTCGTATGAAAAATTAAAATAAGCATTTAATGGTTAGTTAATTCAACTAGCCTTTCTGCAAGCAAAACAAAAATTTGGCTTTAATTCCATCATTCGTAGTGGATCAGCAGTCCTAGGAAAATTCAACGAATAAAACTTGGAAAATCTTTTAAAATTGTTGAATTTAGTAAGATAAAATATTAGTGATTTATTTAATTGAACAGATAAGAAATGTTTTCACTTAAATATGTATATACTTTAAATTGGTATCAAGCAAAATACTTCAAATAAACATATATGAACTGAAAAAATATTTAAAACGAGTATTGAACTCATCTCAGATTTGAGCCGCCATTTCACGTAGATATCGCCCAATTAACTTGTTCAATCGACCAATAAATAATCACGAAAATCACGGTTGAAAACAAAAAGGTTTCAAATCGAAATTTTACTTTCAACCTTAATAGATTTGACGAAAAATCGGACAAGACCATACATGCACAGCATTGGAATTCTGGGGGGTGAAAACCTAAAGTGCCTTTTTTGGGCCCAAAAATGGCCGGTACGCGTTAAAAAACATCGATTTTTGGCGTTTCTGACGATACTCTATCCTTCTAGAGCATAGAATCATGAAAAAATTTCGAAAAAAGTCGAATAAATTGACCAATATATCGCTTGAAACATGAATATATGGCGCGAAGCGCCGAAAATTCGGCGATTTTGAGCAAATAGATAGCCGAAAACCCTTAAAAAGACACTTTTTCTCCAATTTTCAGGTAAGTCTAGGAAACTTTTGAAAAATCGCCAATACTGGGCGGGGGGTGAAAAATTTTTTGCGGGGGGTAAAAAATGATTCTACGGGGGGTTGAAACCCCCCAGATCATGTATGGACAATAGGGATGTGCCGGTTAACCGGAACCGGAACCGACTGGAACCGACCATTTTTTGGAACCGGAACCGGAACCGAGAACCGAGTTTTTGATATTCTAAGAACCGGAACCGTAACCGGAACCGATTTTTGATTTTCTAAGAACCGGAACCGGAACCGATCTTTTTTGGAGTCGGTTCTCGGTTTTTTTAAAATTAGAGTTAAAAATCGAACTTCATAAAATTTAGTGAAGACATGAAGTAGTAATTCAATCTTTTATTACCCAAAAGTTTACAGACTAGAACTTAGTATTGTTCCGGGTTGATTATATTTTGAAAGATTACAGTCGTTCTGCTTTTTCGCCATGTAGCCTGTTTCTGAGAGGGTCGTAAATGATTCCAGCGCAATTGAACAGCTGTTCCGATGGAACGCTTGTAGCTGGCGCTGCAAGCAGGAGCGAATCTAAGGGGGCGGGGGGGCGCCCTCCCCATTTAAGAATATTTGGCGAGATAAACAATGGATATACAATTTCGCAATTATTTTTTGGCCCTCAGTGACCATAATTTCTCAAATTTTTCGGCGCTACGCGCCGGATGATATTTATTAATGACATTTATTTACTTTCTCGGCCACCTGGAAGCCATTTTCTGTTCATGTAGGTTTCAAAACAATTTTAGCAGCAGAAACAGCTATTTTTGTATACTTTTCTTCTATTTTCAATTAAAAATTTCGATGTTTCGCATCAAATGCTATAAATACAGTAAATCAAGCTGTAAATCATGCTTCTAGATGTCTGTCCGTCTTAATCTCACAAATTTTCCGGCGCTTCGCGCCACGGTTTTTGTATTCGGCAAAGATTTTTCCCGATGTACAAAGACTTTTCGGGATCATCTTTGTACATGTCAAACGGGCCTTGTACAAAAAACTGCTTCACGCCAGAATTCTGATAAAGTCAAAGAATTTTAGTGATTTTTAGCACAAAATTGTCGAAAATTTTAAAATTTTAAGAGAAATATTGCGTCGAAAGTGATTTAATGTAAAAGTATACATTGTAAAACGCCGAAAAAAACGCTGTTTCGCGCGTTGAGGGCAAATTTTTGGACCTATTTTTAAGTGTTTTCGGAAAAGTTGGGATACTGCCCCCTTAGGAAAATCCTAGATTCGCCACTGGCTGCAAGATACTGCTTAGCTATAAACGCGAGAATCGGCAAATTCTTTGACTTCTCTTTCCACCATTGCAGTAGATCTTCGTCATGAATTAAGCATTTCGATTTCGTATAAGCCTCTAATTAAGAAACACATAGATAATATTCAGTGATTTATAAGTAAATTGTCAACTAGATGTAAAACTTATTTGAACGTGCAGTTGCCAGATTGAAACGACTTCCTGAATAATTTATCTTTCGATTACATCGTCATATCTTCCGGTGAAGTCAGGCTATCAAGAGCGTACATACTTTAACATAGGAACCGAGAACCGGAACCGGAACCGACGGTTCTCTAGTTGAAGAACCGGAACCGGAACCGACGGTTCCAACGTACACAAGAACCGGAACCGGAACCGAAACCGAAATTCTTGTTTTCCAAGAACCGGAACCGGAACCAGATTTTTTTGAAAAACCTGGAACCGGAACATCCCTAATGGACAAGACATTCGATATATGTAGGGTCAAAAAGTGAAATTATTGTAAATCCCTCTGAAGTCTATCCGTCAAAAAGACAAAAATACTTTTTCTCGCTGCATGTCTTGCGTCTCGTAAAACATGTAATCTCTCAATATTGATGACTTCCTAGTATTTTAGCGATAAGTGCTTCTTCTAGTATTTCGAAAAACTGCTCACCTTATCAATTCACTTTAATATGCCGCTTTTCACGAGCTACATAACACATTTATTTATAATAGTTTATGTAATTGTTGACGACGCACATATGTATGTATTTATTGATTTACATATTTAATCACATAATCATTCATAATTTTATTCGTATTTATTTTCCATTTTATCAGTTTATTAATTCTTATTTTTTTATTCTTCGTATCTCCTCTTAATAATTCAGTTCTGTACGTTCAATGAACGAATTTTGCGTTAAATTACGCTGCGAGTATTTTTAATTCTAGTACAACAATATGGATGGACGTCCGATTAACACATATCAAAAATTTGGCTGTTTTAGTTATTGATCTGGAACTTAATTTTAGGAGATTTGGAAAAGTTGCATGCTAATTATATAGGAGTGAAATAGATTAAACGAAAATTAAATACCTAATAATGGATTTTGTACTTGCTTCGTTTATTTGTTTGTTCTAATTCGCTTTGGATTCGTTTACTTAGCATTTTTATATTATGTGCTTTACAATCTTTATTTTTATAATTTGTAATTTAATTTTTAATATTTTTACGCATTTCTTTCATCTACAGCTGCACAAGTATAAATACCCGCATTATCAACGAAAAATTGACAAAACTTCAAAAATTGATTGGAAAAAAATTTATTCCAGAGACGACGGGGAAGAAAATTAAAATTTGACTCTTACGGAAATCAGGTAGAATTTAAATATATTTTCACGAGTAAAAACTGCATTTTCTGCCAAATTTTTTGTTGAATTTCGGTGCCATAATTTATTTCCTAGATGTATCATCCGAATTTAAACTTTAATCTGAACCTCAATTTAATTTTAATTCATATTCCGTACAAAAAGCAGGGATAATAAATAAAAAGGATTTTACTAACCCTCGATTTTACTGACGTTAACAGATGATATTCATTCCATTGAGCTAATTTATTATTAAACGAATTGTACTTATTTATTCATTCATTTATTTATTTATTTATTTATTTATTTGTTCACTTATTCATTTATTTATATTAGGATGTTTCCTGTAAAAAATTATTTTTGTGCATAATATGTAATTAATTGATAACATACTATTTTGGTCCAAAATTTTGCCCTTTTTGTGCGGAATAGCATTTTCTCGGCATTTTGCGTTCTCTTCTATTAGTTGAAACCACTTTCGACGTAAGATTTTTTTCGAAAAATTTAGAAATTTTCGACAATTTTGTGCTAAAAATCGTTAAATTTATTTGATTATAGCGAAAATCCGGTGCGAAGCGCCGGAAAATTTGAGAAACTAGGCTAAAACACGTTCAGAAACTTGATATGTGCTGCTCGATTTCCTGTATTTTTCCTGTATTTGCAGCATTTGACGCGAAACGTCGGAAATTTTAAAAAAAGTTATGCTTGAAAATAGAATAAATCTATGCGAAAATAGCTGTTTCTGCACTTGAAATTGTTTTAAAATATAGTTCAATGAGCCAAAAATGGCTAGGTTCGCTAAGAAAGCAAATAAATGTCATTTCTAGGAATTATTCGGCGCGAAGCGCCCGAAAAATTGGAGAAATTGTGATCACTGACGGCCAAAAATCATTGCAAATCACACATCCATTCTTTATCTCGCCAACTTTTTTTGGCCAATGGTGGGCGGATGGGGGCAGCCGCCCCCCACCCCCTTAAATCCGCCCCTGCTTTAACCCGTAAGTTGATGCTTAATTGTGTCCTAATAAACAATACAAAGACACAAGGTTTAAGTTTAATCAATCTCAGTTTCTTTTACGCGCTCTACCAAGTCGTATGGAACTGCATCTTATAAATAAGACTCAGTGAACTCCAATCACAATAAAACGCACACTATGACGATATATATCACAGATGTCGGCGAATAAAGATATGTAAATAAGTAGGATATAAATTATGATAATCCAAATCGGATTATCACGGCCGACGAATCGTTGGTGACAATAATTTTACCCTGAGCAGTGCACTCGGCATCAAGCGTACATATAGACGTAGGGGAGAAGTGCACCCCATGAGAACCTGAAAGATCCCCGAAAAAATCGATAGACCCCCCAACTTGATTTTTTCGAGTCATTTTTGGCGATTTAGCCTTATCGGATCCCTCCAAAATTTAGTTATTGACCAGACAAGCACGTGACGAGTTAAGGGTCCCGACCATACATGTAACGGCTCAATATTTCAGGAGGTGGGTCCCCGGCTATTTTTAGGGCGGGAGAGGATTTTGAGGTGATTTTGGCTCAAAACAGCTCAATTTTTGACTCCCCCCCAGATCGGTCGTGCTGTGCATCTATGTTGCTGACCATGTGTGTTCAGGGACTGGATGTACATACTGAGGACACTTGTCCCGAGAGATAGTCCTCATTGGGTCTCCTTTCCAAGAAACCGAAAGCTCGCACTTCTCATCGCTTTGTTTTTTCCGACAAAAAAGGTGCGTCATATTAACGAATTTTTATCTGGGACGTAATAAAAAATGTTCCTAATGCTTCGCCAAATTTCAGAGTTGATGGAATTCACTTACGTCAATTGACCACGCTTTATTTCTATCACACGAATTCGATCATCCCCAAATGTCGCTTAAGCATATGATCGCAGCGTGAATAATCCCACGCGCTAACTTAGCTCGCATCGCAATGCATAGAAAAACTATCCCGAATTATACAAATCCCATTGGCCTAAGTTTTAATATAAAGTCGCGTGTTTAGATTTCATTTTAGTAGTTGACCGTGTTTTGTCCAATACTCGTCGCGTCGCGTATCCCTTTTTTATATTGTATTTCGGATGCCCGACCCCAATCTTGTTCTAACACAATAATTATCCCGCTTCAATATCGTAGATTAAACTCCTGCCTGGGACCACTAACATATATTGAACCATTACACTCATCGTTATCGCCCGAATTATTATGCAGCAGTACCTACTTATTTATCGATCTTGTTTCGAAAGGATGAATTACTGGGGTGGTTAAATCGCTTGCCGACCAAGATAAATCTGGAAAAACTTTCACTCGGCGGGAGTCGAACACGGGTCACGTGATTACAACGCGCGAGTTCTACCACTAAGCGCCAAGCAGGCCCGTAGCCAGGAGGAGTGCGGGTAATGCGGCCACATCCCCGGTCCGGCGAGCTAAAGATGCAAAATGGTGTCAAAGCGCAAAAACACTGGAAATTATGTTCGGATCACGTTGTCTCGTGCGCAAGTTTGACCTTTTCAATGACTTCTTGATTAATCGCTAAAGCTGAAAACAAAATTAAGCAACTTCTCCTCGACTGACCATCCTTTAAAAGGCGCTCGCAACCCAGGTCAAGAAATCCTGGCTAAGGGCCCGCCGCCGAGCCCGAAGAAAGTTTCATCTACATCCATATCTTCAAAGGTAATGAAAAAGTGTGAATAAGTTCGAAATTGTTAATAATAAGTTATCGGTTAAACCCAAAAGAAGATGTTTCAAAACATACACGTAAAATCTTACCCAAACGCGTCGTTGGTTTCACCGCTGGAGCAAGGATCGGACCGCGACGTGCGGTTATTGTGCGACGGCGGCGAACGGTAGCCGTCGACGGCGCCGGACGACGTCGCCGCCGTCGTTGGCTGCCGGAAGCGGCAGCCGAGCGGCGAAGCGTCGGCGATCGACGCTCGAAGTCGGCCGCCGCCGCCGCCGAGTGACGACGGCAGTGTCGCGCCGCTGTGATTCGTCGCTAAGCTAGAACGCATGAACGACGTCTTGCTGCTGGCCCTGGGGCCACAATTTCAACAGGATTATTAATTCGAAACAACCTTATATTTCCAAATTTCGACCGGGGACCGATCGGGGTTCGAAATTTCGCTTGGGAAGCGACCATTAGAAAGGAGAGGAGGGTGAATCATACATGTAACAAGGGATGAAGGATCCCCTTTCCAAAGCTTAGTCGTTTTCCATCCGTCCCCCACCGCCAGGCCCGTATCCAAGATTTTGTTTCGGGGGGGGAGGGTGAGGGCACGACTAAAATTTTTTTAAACCAAAAGGGGGAACCAAATGATTAATTGAAAAAAGACGTTTTACGATCACTAGATCTGTGCACTTTGTAACTTTTGCTACCGGATGGCTTAAATATAGTGAGAATCCAATGGATATCCTCTTGAAAAAATCTCATTTTCTGCACAAAAGCTGTGCGAAACAGAAGAGAAAGATGCGATGCAAAATACGCTTTAAGTTGTATAAAGTTACTACTTGACGCCCCTGGCGCCCTGTTGGGCATTGGCGGCTTCATTGACGATGACTCTAAATTGAGCTCGGTCCATAGCTAAAGTTTTCAGGTGTTGAGCCCATTCGTTGTCGTATCTCTTGGGGCTCAGGTTGAAAGGACCAGGATGACTTGTTCAACTTCTCTTTTAATCTGCCGACAAAGATTATTACGTACACCACCCCTAACGCGTTTCCATCCTTGACCAGGAGTGACAAGAAAAAATTGTGTGAGGTAGACAATTATCTGCCATACGGAGTTCAACGCCTCTTTACAACTAATGTATATAGATATTGGCAATTCTGTCGGGCATATCTGTTTGATCTGATCGTTAAAGGAGCGGTAGCCAAGGTGGGGTATAAAACGAAGGCACCTACGATGGGAAACGTCGAGTCTGCGTTGATCTTCACAATTGGAAGACCAGTACTCAGCACCATACAGAAGAGTAGGTATGACGGTCGCTCGCACTATTTACTCGAAGTTTTGTCGCTATGGGCGCATCTCAGCGGGACCGAAATTTGGCAAATGAACGAAATGCAGTCCGGGTCAACCTGGCTCACACGTTCGAACGACACTTGGTCCAATAAATAAGCCAGGCTGGTAGTCCAGAAGTTGATCACTCATATCAAATTTGGATTTCTCAGCACTGAGTTTCAAACCAACCTTTAGAGCCTCTTAGTTGACGCGGTCGCTCCTGTGCTGTTGTAGCTCTATTACATCATTTGAAACGAGGGCAACATCATCAGCCGATGTGAAGTCAGTGTTTTGCTGGGGTATTGTTAAGTCACAATCATGTGAGTCAAGGGCTTTACGGAGTACATATATGGTATATGCAGCGATTGAGCAGCAGTGGATAAGAGGATACTGCCTTGTCTTACGCCAATTTTGATGTTAAAAGGCTTGCTCAACTCGCTGTAGGCCGCCATTCGACTGGTCGTTCGCCTATATAATGCCTTAAAATTACATAATTTTTCGGGAATGCCATCTTTAAGCAAGATATTCCCTGGTGATGTCCGGTCAACACTATCAAACGCTGCAGTAAAGTCGATAAAGGCTATGCTAAGAGGCTGACGGAACTCATAATGGCGTTCTAATAGCTAGCGAACAGCAAAGATCTAATCAGTGCAGCTGCGGCCAGGTCTAAAACCGACTTGCTTTTCTCTTGTGCAGGCTTCAAAGAGTGGTGCAAGTTGCATCAATATAACTTTCTCCAAGATCTTATAAGCTTTATTAAGGAGGGAGATACCGCGATAGTTTCTGCGTTGCATTTTGTCCCCTTTCTTGCAGAGGGGTAGAAGAAGGGCATTTTCTCACTCTTCCAGAATACATCCAGAGTTCCAAATGTCTATTAGCAAAGAGGCAAGTGCTTCTAACATAGCATTGCTGTTGGCTTTGTAGAGTTCGGCCGGTTACCTATCTATTCCAGCAGCTGTTTTTACGGATGGCATTGATGACTTTTTGATCTCATCTATGAGTAATGGAATGGTGCTGATGTCTAAGAAACCACGAGGTTGCGCATAATCTGACGCTCGTTGTGTATTTGGTGCTGGGTGGTTGAGTAGATCGGTGGAGTATGATTGCCACCTGTCCATCCGTTTATGTAGGCCAATAATAGGAGTTGTTAGCATCTTTTATGACTTCACTGACTGATGGTCTGTAGGTTCCTGCTATTGCCTTCATAGTTCTAAACACCTGTCTTGTATTGCCATGACACTGTAAATTTTCAAATTCCTGAGCCTTTTGTTCATAGAAATTGGCTATTTTGACAAGTTGCTTGAGCTGTTTGCCAAGTTGTTTGGATAACATCAGGTCTTGCTTGGCAAATGCAATTTGTCGCTGTTTAGCCAGTTAGATTGTGGGTTCACTGATCCAATCCATAAATTTCTTCTTCAGAAACCAATTGTCTTCCGTGCCGCGTTTTGCAAGGAAAATGGAGTGTTTAAACCGCATGCTACACTGCTATACTAAATAGATTTTAATTATAATTGTGAAATTCGGCACGAAGCGCCGAAAATTTTTTGCGATTTCTGGCTAAAAAAGCAAAGGAGGGTGAAGGGAAAAATCATTTTCATTTTCCGCTTTGGGCAGGGGATACCTGTCCCCTTATCCCCCCCTGGATACGGGCCTGCCCACGGCCAGAAAATTTTTGATCCCCACGCGGTTTTTTTGGGAAAAATTACCTTTTTTGACGTTAATTGGAGGTCACTTGCCCCTTCCGAAAATAGGCAGGGACTCCTTACCCTACCCAAAACTTCTATACGTTACACGCACGAGAATACCCCCGACTTTTCGATTGCAAACCACGAGAACGCCTAATAACATAAGGGACCAAATTATTTTTAAAAATTTGGGACACGGGGCGCAACATTTAACGACTTTTGACCTTGGTGTGAAACGCGTTACGGCTCGAAATTTCGGGAGGGGTCCTCTGCTATTTTAAGAAAGGGGGTAAATGCCCCATTTTTTAGCCACAAAGGCAAAAAAAGCGCCTACAAATGGCCGAAAACGCAATTTTTCACCGAAAATTAAAGGAGGGTCAAAATATTCGTACTTCGGGCGGATAGTGGAGACGGATTTCAGGTGGAGGTCTCCCCTTAACTTGTTCCATATATGCCTCTCACCTCCAGTGTGCATGCATGTTGAAGAGATTTTAAACCCCCCCCACTTTTGGGCAAGAAATTCCATTTTTTGTATTTTTCGGCAATTTCAACCACTATAAGGCGTAGGCAGCAACCCCAACCAAAAATTTAAATAACCATCCTTCAAAATATCGCAACTGTCTTTGCAATTCGATTCCTGGCTAATTTTCCTTCTTTTTATATACTTTTTATAATGACGTGAACGATTAATATTGCAAGTAATATTAAGATAATACCAACAGGTATGTGCGCACGTGCAATTAGCACTCCAAAATTCTACAAAGTTCAAAAATTTGAAAAAAGTTCAAAGAATGGAAAAATCAAGTATTTCCGCAAAAAACAGGGAAGCCAGTTCTAATTTTTTATAGGGGTTACTTCAACCTTAAAGAACTATACATGTATTTTCAAGATATGCATATTGCATATGTACGTACATACATAAATTGCAATTTCACCTATGAAACGTTCGCTCAATACGCGCCCTACGCTTCATTTCCTCCAAAGTTTGATATTCGGTTCTTCCACTAAAAATGGATATTTACATACAAAAAATTGGAGAAAAATAAAAACAAAATGAAAATATAAAACAAAAATGAAGAAAAGTTGAGAGAAAATGAAAAAAACAAATGCAAGAAACTAAAAAGAATGAGCCTTTTAATTTAATATATATGTAGTGCATTTTACACTACATTTTCAAAACGAGCAGTGTAAAGTAAGACAGCGTCGAAGCGCATGCATCTAAACAGTGGAAACTAAGGCAGCCTTGTAAAGTAAACAATTAAACAGTGTAAAGTGATATAGCATCCTTGCGTAAGCACCTGAGAACGTATGCAAACTATTGATTAACAGAACACTCCGTACAATCCGTTATGTAAACAAACACTAAGCAGCTTATTCATTTTCATGCATCCAAACAAAATGAGACAAGGAGAAAATATAAATAACAAATATAAAAGAATTAAAATTTAAAAATATGATAAAATAAAAAAATAAATATAAAAATATATACATAACGCAAAAAACAAATATACATTACCTGTAACTATAGCGAGATCCTAGGCTAAAAAGACCCTTGACAGGAGGCTTTGAGGGGGCGGCGGCCAGCCTAAAAAAGGCGTGGTGCTCGACGCACAATTTCCACAAGCACTTGCAAGCAGAGGTTGAGACCAATTTGAAGCTAACTGTCAAGTTATCTTTACTATCACGCTGTAAACCGAACCGAAATTCTAATTGGACAACAAACAACTGGGTTACATGAATTATTAGGCCGCCATTTTTACATGGCCTGCGTTAAAAAATGTGAGGCTTCAAATTCTGGGTGATAGTAGTCCATCCATATCAGACTGTGAAAAAATACAGCAAAATTTATTATTTTTGACCAAAAAACGATAAAAAGCTCATAAATGCACTTCCGCTTTCGCTTAAAAGTCGGAAGAAATGTCGACTTCAGGGGATCAGACGGCCAATCTTGAATGAGGGTTCCCTATCCAGTATACATCATAGTATAACATACGAGGTGGGTCTGGAAGAATTCAGCCCAAAAATCGGTCGTGCATCTCCTCCCCCCAAATCAGGAAATTTTTTGACCCGCCCGATTTTGGGCGAAAACTTACGGTTTTTGGGCCATCTTCAGATGTTTTCTGTTATTTCTGTCATAAATTACAAGTCATTAACCCCCTTTCCCGCCTAAAAAATGGCTAGGGAGCGGATCCTCAAATCCAAGATTTCAAACCCTTACAAGTCTGCTCCCCACCTTCTTTCCTTATTCTGTGACGGCTACGAACATATGTACAGACTTTTGACTATAAAACAGAAAAGCATAAAAACAATTTTCGTCCAAAACTACATCATATCTCACAACACACGCAAATGTTTAAGGAAACAATGAGCTTAGAAAAGTTTATAATCATTCCCTGCCATCCCCCCAAAAAAAACCTGCAATACAACGCACACAAAAAAACTAGCAATCCTGGGTAAAGTCAGCCATTTTCAACTGACACAGAATAGATAGCCTTCTATTTTCTCAAAATGGCAAAAAAAACAGCTAAAATAACCTAAAAACAATTTTTTTGCCTAAGAGTCGAGGGGGTGGGGGATAAACCAGCCTTTAAAAGATGAGAGAAGACCGTCTAAATGACGTTAATAATTAACGTCGATAAGATAATAATTCACTATCTTTGCCGCAATTTTTCTTAATAATCTAATTTCTAATTAACAACGATTTGGAAATAGGCACGGTAGCTCTGGGGGGAATGGGGGGTCCGGCCCCTTCCCCCAAAATTCAGAAAACCGAAAAAAATGACTTTTTAAACGTTATTTTATGCCATTTTTGACCTTTTTGGGCTTAGTCCCCCCAAAATTGGTGTTGGTCCCCCCAAAATAGGACGGCCAGCTACGTGCCTATTTGAAAGCCCTAACAAAACTTTCGTTGTGTCAAAATCCGATGAATCCCCGGCCGGCTATCCCCAAAAACCATCCTTTCAAATTGAACTTTACTCGATACTTACGTCATCTAGCTAGAAATCCAGAAAAAAGATAGTGGGACCGAAGAGGCGACGAGTTTCAGAAATAAATCACCTAAAATTTCGACCCATTTCTCGGCTGCTTTCAACAGTAGACTTATTTGTTGCCCAATAGACCCGCAACAATAATATCAAAACTTTCCTTGTAAATTTATAATGAGATGGGCATACATGTAATGGCTCGAATTTTGGAGAGGCGGATCTCGGTCATTTTTAGGCGGGGGAGGGGGTAATGACCTCCAATTTTTGGTCAAAAAAACGGCCTATAAAAACACCTAAAAACGGCCGAAAAATTCGAGTTTTTTTTAAATCGGGGGCAGAGGGCAAACATCTTATGACTTGGGGGGATGGGGAACGGCCGACTCTGGGTGGGGGTCCCCATTTCCCTCTTACGTGTATGAAGGAACATATGTGTTATGGAATTAAATTTTTACACTTTTTCTGACGCTGTTGCCTTAGAATTACCATATTTATATTCATACAATTTTTGTTCGATTTCTGAATTAAAATCTTCAGACGCCACTCATTTTTCGCAAATGGTCGCACGTCTGAAGATTCATCGGCATTAATGCCAAAAACTGTACAATGCACTTACTTTGCCGTAGGCATAAGTGATAAAAATTTTAAAAATGGCTCTTTTTCGAAAAAAATGGCAAAATAACATTTAAAATAGCATAAAAACGCGAGTTTTCGACAAAAATCGAGAGGATTCAAAAATCTCAGTCTGTTGAAGACGGGGGCGGGAAATTTTGAACCTGTTATGTTAAATTAAATTTTTAAAATTTTAAAAATTTTAATTATATTGTTATTAAACACACATTAAATTTTTAACTTTGTTATGTGTATATAAGTATTTGACTGTTCGTGTTTATATATATTTTTGGATATTTTGCATTTTATTTTACTCTGTTATGTTAAATTAAATTTTAAAAATTTTAAAATTTAAATTCAATTGTTATTAAACACACATTAAATTTTTAACTTTGTTACGTGTATATAAGTATTTGACTGTTCGTCCTTATATAAATTTTCGACAATTTTGCATTTTATTTTACTTTCCATTTCGCAATTGAAATCCTTCATTCATTTCGACTTCCCATCATTTCGTCGCACGTTCTTTCAATCATTTTTTCTCATTTTTATGATTTGAAATTTTTGTTTTTTCCACTTTAGCGTGATAAAAACTAAGTAATTTTCTTTACGTTAAGTTTAAACCAATGAATTCGCCATCCATTACTCACGCGCTTCATCGGTCGCATAGAGACGAATAAAAAATTGTTTTCGCTTAAAACTAATCTCTAAAATTTTCGACCAATGATAGACGCGCGTTCGCTGAGATTTGTCAAATAACGCTATACCGTACGACGCGACGCCTATTCGCACCTCGGCAAGATTCGAGTCCTAAAGTTTACACCACTGGTGCTTTACATTTTTAGAATCTCATTTGAAATTGAAATATTAACGAAAAAACTATTATTTGCTTTGCCAATTGCTCAGCCAGCATACCCGAGGCGTGGGGGTTTGGGGGGTATGCATTTCCCTCAAACCAAAATACTTCCCGATAAACCAAAATACCCCGTTTTTATCGCAATTTTTTGTTGCCAATGGATAGTGCTCGATGAGAAACGGTGTTTTTTTGTGTTTTTGTGTTTTTGGTGTTTTTTTGGGGGTTTTTTGGTGTTTTTGTGTTTTTTTGATGTTTTTTTCGCCATACCACCATTTATAAGGCCATTTTTTAGTATGTAAGTAAGTTTATTTGTCACATAAAACGAAAGCAGCTAAACAAGTAGATATGAAACAACTTGAAATAGCGGTTTTATATTATATATATCTATACTTTTTGTATATTTATATTTTTGACCTTTGAAAAATCTTGCACCCCCAGAACTTTAGTGTCGCCCACCTATGTCAGCCAGCCGTACGCAACGCAGATGGTGGCACGTTTTATTCGAATCACTGTTACACTGCATTAAAATAAACATCAAATTTACAGTAAAGTCGCATTATAAAAACATTTTTTATTGACAAAGATCACCGAAATTCAAAATATATATAGGTACGACAGGTAGATTCATAGAACGCTTGTTGCAATATAGCAATTAAAAGTCGATCTAAAAAATTTGCAGGTAATCTATTGGCATTTTTGATGGTGAAAAAAGTAAAAACGCTAATTGCATCGACGAAGCGCATTGTCAGAAAAAGCAATGCATATCGTAATTCAAATAAAAAATGCGAAAATACATAAGAACAAAAAGTGGTGTACAACATAGGCAGCATGCATCATCTTTGAAAGGGAGGGGATTGAACCTGTTGAGAAAATTTTCTACCAGCCCCCCCCCCCCAATATTTTTTTTTCGGTTCCCCCAAAATTCGCAATTTTTTGAAAATAATCAAAAATATGCAGAAAATTCGTAGGAAGGGTGTTCTTTTAAGCCATTTTCAGCTATCCATTTGCTCAAAAGTGTAAAATTTTCAATAATTCAACTCCCATTTTTCAATTTATTCGACTTTTTGATTTATGAAATTCGTTCATGTTTTTAAACTCTAGAAAGACTGAGCATCTAGAGAATCGTCAGAAACGCCGAAAAACGATATTTTTGACCCGTACCCACCAATTTTAGCCAAAAAAGGCACTTTAAAATTTCACCCCCCCAGAATGCCCATGTCATGCATTTATGATAGCCAAGCAGGTAAAGCTTGCTAAGTAAATTCAGCGAATGAAAATATTTAACGCGCAGCGGTAGCCAGAATGTTATGTGTAAACTATGACGGTAGTGTAAAGTGTCAAGCGAAAAAAGCTAAATATGCACAAAACAATCATACGTATACAAGTCACGATAATACTATACAAAATATACGTCAAAATAAAAATAAACATCTACATTGTAAAGTGTAAAGGAGCAAATGTCTGATACGATAAATACAATAAAATAATAGACTGACCGCACTTTACACCAATCATTTTTAGTTTAAACGTATGCATGCGCATATTCCGACCATCAAATTAGTGTAAACATGACTGTAAAATACAGCTAATTTATTATATGTACTAAAAATAAAATTTTTAAATCGAAAAAATTTTACCTGAGCAGTAAAAGCATTAACGCCGTAGTTATCTAGGCGTTTGGCGTGATCCAGAAAATTGTACTCCGCATCGGCCGGAGTTTGTCCTCTTTAAAAACTGCTTTTATTTAAATTATTTCAAAGTCAAAATTAATTTACGTTTATTATTTAATTAAAATTATTCAATATTAATATTATTATTTGTTAATTACTATAATTCAATTATTTAATAATTAATATCATTATAGATATTATTTAATTATTTAATTTATTTAATTTTATTACGCCCACAATTTTCCTTTTTAATATTTATTCTTTTTGAAATCATTTATTTAAAAAATGTAAAACAAACAATAATTTTAAAAAAATTAATTTGAAAAATTTCGAAAAAGAGAAAAAATAAAAATATTTTTTGAAAAGATGCAAGAAAATAAACATTCTTGATATTTTTCCATTTTTTCCTTATTTTAATTTGTATCCGCATTTACATATGAACAGTGGCGGATCTAGGATTTTCCAAAGGGGGCGGTACCCCTAAGGGGGGCGGTACCCCTAAGGGGGAGGGGCGGAAATTTGTCTTGGGCGGAAAAATTAGCCGTTTTAACCCGAAAATCGCTAAAAATCGTTCAAAAATGCTCAATTTTGCGCACTATTTTGGGCCAATGGGGGGCGGCCCCCCGCCCCTCCTAAATCCGCCCCTGCATATGAATAGGTTTGATTAAAACCCGGCCATTTTTACGGGCCATAGGGGGAGGGAGCTGAATGACTATCAATTTTTGGCCAAAAACGTACCTGAAAATGCGCATTTTTGCCAAAAATTGGGAAAAGGGTGAAGAAACTTCAACCTTGTGGATGGGTAGCGACCGGCTTTGGGTGGGGGACACCCTATCCCCTGTTACATGTACATGTGTAAAGAATATAAATTTGTTTGCCTATTAACTCCATATTCAAATTAACCGTTCGATTTCTAATTTATTACCCATTTTGTCATTCTTTTACATATTTTTATGCATTTCTGTATACTTTACGCTTTTTTATTATATTATTTATCCTCCTACTTGTGCAATTTATGAAAATCCGAGATTTTCTTGATTAACGACGCGGTTTGATTAGGCGAAAATTGGAACCCGTCCAAATACGATTCGCCGTGTTCCTCTCGGACATAATCGCCGTATTCGGCTTTAAAATGAAAAACTAAATTTAGGCTACCGAAAAAAATGCACAAATTTTCAAAAATTCAATGACATTTTTGTACTAGACCCGCTTTATATTTACTTTACACTTTTCTACTTTTACACTGCGCTTTGTGCCGCCTTTTACATTCCTTGCCCTACACTTTACACTGCTGTAATACGGGCGCAAAGTATAAAGTTTAAAACAAGTTTAAACAGCTTTATCGTAATATAAATAATGAGCCTGAAGGACGACAGAAAAAAATCGATACTTGATTTTTATTGACAAGTAAGGTATTGGTGCTGTCACTAATATTTTAAACAAAGGATTTAGGTGTAAAAGTTGAGTATAGCGTCACGACTAAAGTGCTATATCGATAGTATATGTCGCCTTGCTGTAAAAAATGAAAACCGTGTGCAAGACCTAAAAAGAGTACGTAAATATTGATATGGGCGAAAAGTGTAAACTAGTGTAAAGCACAGCTTACACTGAACAGCGTAGCTGCCCAAAAGGGCACCTGAATGTTCGGTACAATGAAGGCGTCCTTCGGAGATGTCCTTACGCAGTTGCAAGTAAAAATGATACCTAAAAAACAAAAAAACGTGCAAAATATAAAATAAACAAATATAATGTAAATCAACAAATAAATTAATGTAAACAACTAATTGAAGAAGTAACAAATATTATGTACGTATAAACAAATAAATTCGCTTTCCCCATGAATATTACTATTGTGTCTCTTTTATTTTATACCTGCATTTAAAGTGTAAAGTGCAAAGAAAGACTGAAAGAACGTCAAGCCGAAAGAATGTAAAACGTATAAAGTTTAAAGTGCATAATAATTCAATTAGTTTAAAGACGGTCAAGCTATCAAAGCTGTTTAAGCGCAAATATGTTAAATCGTAATGATAAAAATAAGCAAAGTTTATTAGTGGAAACTAAAATATAACAATAACATGATATATGTAAAAATATGAAGATATAAAAAAAATCAAAAACAGAGCGTAAGGAATCGTGAGAAAACAGAGGAAAAAAGTAGAAAAAAATCAAAAACAACAAACGAAGTAAAGAAGGAAAGTCTTATATTGAACGACCGAAAAACGTAAACCAAATTATCAGTACCTAATATTCTGTGAAAGTACTAAGCGTTTTTTGCTACTTATATAAGTAATAAAGTGAGGCATAAGTTTTACGGGTTATTCCAGAAAACGCATGAGAATTTTAGTTAAAAATCAGATTTTTAAATATGTTGGCGGTTTTCCTCCAATTTTATGTATACGTCAGTGAGTTACAGTAAGAATATTTAAATATTTCAATTTTTTTCAATTTTTTTTCAATTTTTTATTATTATTATGTTATTAATTATTATTAATTATTATTAATTATTATTAATTATTATTAATCACCCCTACTATGTTCAATTTTTTTTAGAAAAAAATGAGTAATCTAATTAATTATTAGCTACTTTAAGCATATGATTACGTAATTACAACTGACCTAGTGTACTCTTCGTGTAACTTGCTCGGATCCGACACGTAAAATTTGACTCGCAGGTACAAAATGTACGGAGGGCATTGCAATTGCTTCCGAATAGATAAAGTAGGATCGAGCCAACACTGCCCAAAAAATACAAAGAAAAAAATAACAACTTGAAAGAGAAAAATACATTTTTATTATTAAGATAAATTAATTCCGTTCCAATTACTTATTTAATCAAACGATTTAATTATGTATATCATATTTGAAACTGATTAATTCTCAAGTTGATCACGTTACACAATAAATAATAAATGAATACAAATAATGAATGAACAAATAAATAAATAAATAAATAAATAAATAAATATGTAAGTTAACATACCATAATCATATAGAACAAATCAATAAATAAAGAAATAAATAAATAAGTAAAATACTCCAGAATTCCATCCACACATTCGCATAGGGCGAGGGGGAATTACCCCTACCTCAGGGTCCAAGACTCGATTCACTGTCGGAAGATTTTGTACTATCAAACATTTTCTGCGTGGTTTTTTGGAACGAAAGTAGCGAGCACGTTAAAAATTTTTAGGCGCTTTGCACCTACTAAGATATACATTTTTGTTTTCTTTTCCCATAAAATGCCCAGCGTGAGGTCAGAATAAAATAAAAAAGTCAAAATTTTTAATGAATTCTGATATTTTTTAATTAAAAAAGTGACGAAACGAGCTAGACTCGGATTAAAAGTTCTAAAAAATGCAGTTCCACATCAAAACATTTTATTTACAGAATGTTTTAACCATTTTTTATATATAATCTGTAAAAAAAGTTAGGACTCTAAATTAAGTGGTCCCAAATTTTGGGATTTCACTTACCCCCTGAACTTTCGACATTGGGAGGGAAATTATGCCTCTATCCATCACTAAACGACTGTCAAACCCCAGCGCCCCAGAATAATCGATTCCCTAAAAAATCGTAAAAAATGTTATTTTTTGAAGCATTTGCATCCATCTTTTGGCTCAAAAGAGTCAATTTGACTAAATTTTGTTTAATTGACTCAAATTTTTCGAAATTTTTGAATTTTTTGTAGAAATATCAAAAAAAAGTGACTTTCTCGCGTAACCATCGTTTTCAGCCAAAAAATGCACTTAATTTGAATTATTTGGGGCTGGACCCCTCAATATAGGAATTTAAAATTTTTTAAGGCAATCAAACAAAATTGTGGAAAAAAAGATAAAAACGAAGTATGTATTTTTGTTTACTTCAGTTTAAATGATTAATCTTAATCGAAATAGCACGAGACCAAGGCTTAATTGTAAAAATGTTTCAACTGACTTTTAAAACGAAATATCGGAAAATAATCTCCAATGTTTGATTACAATTTTGAGTTTTGAAATTATTAGTCATGAAAAATTCGATTAATACGCATGTTGTAAGAGATAAATCCCAATCAGCATACCTGCATGTACATATCAGGATACCCCCACCATACATGCACAGCATGGGAATTCTGGGGGGTGAAAACCTAAAGTGCCTTTTTGGGCCCATAAATGGCCGGTACGCGTTAAAAAACATCGTTTTTTGGCGTTTCTGACGATACTCTATCCTTCTAGAGCATGAAATCATGAAAAAAATTTCGAAAAAAGTCGAATAAATTGACCAATATATCGCTTAAAACATGAATATATGGCGCGAAGCGTCCGAAAATTTGGCAATTTTGAGCAAATAGATAGCTAAAAACCCTTAAAAAGACACATTTTCTACCAATTTTCAGGTAATTTAGGAAACTTTTGAAAAATCGCCAATTCTTGGGGGGGGAGTGAAAAATTTTTTGCGGGAGTAAAAAATGATTCTGCGGGGGTGAACCCCCAAGATCATGTGTGCCCCCCACTCAAATTCGATTACCTCTTCCTATTTCCCAAAGACGAAAATTTTTTTAACCTCTCCTTTTTGACAAAATCTTAATTTTTTGGGCAATTTTTAAGTGTTTTTCTACCATTTTTGACTGAAGATTCAAAGTCATCTCATCCCTTCCTGCCCCTGAAACAGGTGTACTACCCCCTACGAAAATTTTGGGATGTTACAAATCGAATCTCGATGCTTTAATAAATTTAGTTTTTAAAATTTTAATTTTTAATCGCAATTCTAACTTTAATTAAAAACCATATTTAATAATTACTTTTTATAATTAACCATAGTTATGAATTGATTATGAAAAAGATGAAACTGAACTTTTCTACAGGAATTAATTTTCAAATTATATTTACAGACTTTTATTGAAAAATTATAAACAATTTTCGAATGTAGAAAGTTGATGAAAATTATCATTTAGGAAACTTATCATACATAGATGCACAAGTTCAGGTTGGCCAGGGAGGGGTAAGACTAAGATTTTAGGGTCATAAAGGGTGAAATCCATGACTTTTTACAGTAAATGGAGTTTTTGGCTATTTTTACATCTAAATCATTTTAAAATCCACTATTTGTGGCTCAAATGACTCGACACTTTTCAGCTTTTGGACCCTTCAGCGGGGGGGGGGGGGTAATACCCCCTATTGTAGGGAAACTTACACTACTCGTCACGAAATTCGTCGCTCTAATATGCTTCAGAGGATGATAGAGCTTGTTATTGGATATATCTTAAATACGTCGGTCCTATTTCCGCCCACGCATGACCGACGTGTTAAACATATATCCTTTAACAAGCTCTATCATCCTGTGAAACATATTAGAGCGTCAGCATTCGTGGCGAGCACTGTATGTGTATTAATTGAAATAATGAGGAAATTAAGGATAATGATTGAAAATTTAATTCAAATCGGAAAACAAAAATTGAAGAAAAATTATGAGAAATTATTGAAAAATTAAAGAAAATTCGAATTATTGATATTATGAGTAAAGTTTCGTTAAATTCTGGAAAATTAAAAAAATTTGCAAAACTTTGAAAAATTTATAACCATTCGATCTATTATGCACAAATTACTCGCATAATCAGTCATTAGAATCATAAATAATTGTAGAATTTATCGGTAAGTGCATTATTTTGTTGTGATAAGTATTTAAAAATTAGAATTTTAAATAAAAATTTGAAAATTTAAAAAAAGATTACATTCCGGTACAATATACGAGTAATATGTACTAATTATAATTAAAGGAACAAGTCGCACTTTAAACAAAATGTATTAATTCTGAAAATAACAATAAATTTAATGTGCAAAAAAATGCGATAAATCCTCCCGAATCGGAAGTAACATTATAACAGCAGCCAAAGGACTAAACGAGAGGTCAAAGGTCAGTCGGCTTATTCAACGGAATCGAACCCTGTTAACGACCAATGTTGTTCCAAGACCAATTTTTCATAGCTTTTACTAAATTTGTTGAGTCGAGATTTGGAAAAACTTTTGGCAATTATTTGTGTCGCTTCTTTATACATAATGATCAGTTAAAATAAATTTTTTTCTCCTTTCAACGAGTGCTTATCAACTTCTGGAAAAACCTCTCCAGTCGAACTTTGACCCGCAAATTTTTGTAGCATAACGGTAAGAAATGTACCAAATTTTCGTGCCTGGACAACACGTCGGCGAATTTTAAGCCAAAATAATCCTTTTCGATCAATTCCAAATGCTGGAAAACTTTATCCAACAAATCTTGACCAGTGCAGCGATGCTGTAAATTGAAATAAAACCACAAAATCAGGCGAAACGGAAAAAATGAAAAATGTAAACGATTAGAAAAAAGTAGGTGAGAAAGAAGTGAAGAAGAAAAAGCGCAGTGTAAAGAAAGAGATCTGAAATAAAGTGATACGACAAAATCGAAAACGTGAACAAAAATTCGGAACGATGTACCAAAAAGCAATGTAATTAAATAATGAATACTATCCATACATGATCTTGGGGGTTTGGGGGGTTACACCCCCTCAGAATCATTTTTCACCCCCCCCCCCCGCAAAAAATTTTTCACCCCCAGAATTGGCGATTTTTTCAAAAGTTTCCTAAACTTACCTGAAAATTGGTAGAAAAAGTGTCTTTTAAGGGTTTTTGGCTATCTATTTGCTCAAAATCGCCAGATTTTCGGCGCTTCGCGCCATATATTCATGTTTTAAGCGATATATTCGTCAATTTATTCGACTTTTTCGAAATTTTTTTCATGATTCTATGCTCTAGAAGGATAGAGTATCGTCAGAAACGCCAAAAAACGATGTTTTTTAACGCGTACCGGCCATTTTTGGGCCCGAAAAAGGCACTTTAGGTTTTCACACCCCCAGAATTCCCATACTGTGCATGTATGATACTATCACTTTGAAAAAATTTAAATTTCTCAGTCTTATTCACATACTTATTTGTTAAGCGCCTTAATTATTAGGGTTCTCTGCCCTGCGGGTCCCGAAATTGACATGAATCAATAAAAGAACCGAAAAAATTATGGTAGGACAAAAATCATCATTATCAAAAAATGGCAAAAAAAATATTAAAAAATTTTAATTAAATTCTTGAGTCAAAACCAACATAAACCATAGAGCGGTATCGGGCTGGAGTTCTAGATCCCCAGCCAGAATAGAAAAACAAAAAATTGAGGAAAAATAAAGCAAAATAAATACTAAAAACGAAAAAATTAAAAAAAATTTGGCAACAATGCTCGATTTGATCAGAAATTGTAGAAACAAATAAATAAACATCTTAAAGTTATTTTAGCATTCAAACGACTTTTTCAAGTCATTTTCTCTGAAAAACCTCCGACCCACCCAAAATTCGATAGTAATCTTGGATTGATAATTCGAATAATAGATAAAATCGAAGAAATCGCGGTTTAAATCGAGATCAATAAGTAAAATACCTCCGGTCCGGGTCATGCATGAAGCAGAAGAACGGGGGATTCTTCACCCAAATCTGGTCGCCCCCTATTCCCGAAGGTAAAACTTTTTAACACCCCCTAACCCCACTCTTATTTTCGGCTAAAATTGCGCTTTTAAAATAACGCGATTTTTGTCATTTCGGAACAAAAACTGAAGATCATTCACTCCTCCAACCGAAAAACGATCGACTACCCCCTTCCAGAATTTTGAACGCCACATAAATGCTCCGGACCGATTCACTCACGTCCAGTTCAAAATTTTCCGACGTATCGTCAAGAAAATGAACGGTGCATAGTGTGGTTTTTAAGCTGTTGGTCCGCTGTTCATGACCTATTATCTCCGAATCGCGTACATTATACTTGCCGCTCCCAAATCGAAGCATCGATTCTATATTATCATACTGCAGCAGGGGACGAAAGCATACTGGTACGTACCTACTGCTATTTACTGGCCCATGTAAATATCAGCTAATCATCCTATATCCATTCACTGGACAAGTGGAAAGCCTACAATAAAATATGCATATATACAGATATATATATATATATATATATATATATATATATATATATATATATATATATATATATATATATATATATATATATATATATATATATATATATATATATATATATATATATATATATATATATATATATATATATATATATATATATATATATATATATATATAATAAGGGGAAGGTACCAATGTGTGTCTCTATCATAGGGTTCCCACAGTCCAGAATTCAGGGAGGGGAAGTAAAATCCATAAATTCAAGATCATTAAATTTAGGGATCGGGCCTCTTTTTTACTAGTCAAATGCAAAAAACGATTAAAATATCCTGTACAAGATTTTGTTAATGACGATGACTGAATTTTTGGTACCTTTTATTGCAATTTTGACTCATTTCGTTACTTTAATCGTTAAAAAATATTTAGGATTCATCGGAAATTGTTAATTTCGGGATCATTTTTATTTCAGTCTAGGCATTTTATGAGTAAACGGAACATAAATGTACTAGTCCCTGCGCACAGGGCCGAAATATTTTAAATTCTTCACTCCTTCTGTCCCCTAAAATCATGCAGAAAATGATCGATAGTTCATAATCGTCTGACAGAGACTCGAGTCTTGAAGCCATGAGTGTAACCCCTCCCCCTTTCCTTCACGGGAATGTGTGGTCGTTATCTCCTCCTTGCAACGCTGAAGCTTTTCAAAGCTTCAGCACTTCAAAGAATTTTTTCTCATTTTTTGACCATTTTTTACCATAATAATGTACTGTCCACTGGCACATAATTGGCAATAAATGCAGAAACTTGGAAAAATTAATATTTCTGCAGTAGATTGGCTAGGTTGACAACTGAGCTGCATTTTCCCAAAAAAAAATCAAGAATTTCCCAGCAGCAGCTTGTTTTTATCTGAAGTCGCCTGACAGTACCAAAATTTTTCAAACTTTCAGGAGGGAGCACTACCCCCTCTCACCCCTCCTATGCCCTTGCGTGCCACATGTAGCTTATGTATCAGCTTTTATATCACTTCTTAATCCTAATTTCCACCTCATTACTTTTAGGCATACAACTCAATTTAAGTAAATGCTTTAAGCATTAAAGATGCCTAAGTCGACATACACCTGCTTACAGAATAGAGATGTAATAGGGGTAGGGAATCACCCCCACCCAAACTTGGTCGTACCCCCAACCCCCAGAAAATTTTTTGCTATTTTTGGCTAAAATGGCAGTAATTATATGCAGTCAAGTGCAGGTAATATAGCATTCAATGTAAAATTATATGCAGTCAAAAGCCAGCGGCCTTGACTTTAGGGATGCAACGGATATCCCGATCCGGATTCGTTATTATCCGGTATTATTTTGGATCCGGATCCGGATCCGGATCCGCTATTTTTAAAAAATAAGATCCGGATCGGATCCGGATCCGTTATTTTCACAGTTTAAAACGGATCCTAAACGGATCCAAGAGATTATGATAAAAGATCATTAGACCTTGAATTGTATTGAAGAAACAACATCATTATGAGACAAAAGCTTTACTTTGATTGACTTATTACTCAAATTCAATGACAGGCAAATTGTATTTAAGAAACAGCAGCTTTTCTGCAATCAAAGAAAATGGTAGATTGCTCAAAGTCATAAGCCCAACTAACCGCTCATCTATATCAATTGATCTTGCATCATCGTTATTCCATTTTTTACCCTTAAATCGTAAAGTTAATTAGGAATCCTCTCATAAAAATTAAATATTTCATACAGCAAGTAAGCATGCTTCCATTGTCATTTGTACTTTCTGCTTTTCATGTTTCAAAGCAGTCTTTTTCGCAATCTGCGCGTTTTTCTGCAAAGGAAAGTAGACATGCCTGATGCGAATCTTTTACAATCTGTGCTTAACAAGAATACCTCTTTCCTTTTCTTCGATCTGCTGAGACTCCTCTGCTTTGAACTTTTTATAATCCGCCGCATGCTTAGTTTGCAGACGCTTTTCATACAGAAGGTACCAGTATTTTTTGTACTCGGAAAAGATTATTCCCGATGTACAAAAACTTTTTGGGACCGTCTTTGTACATGTACAAAGGTTTTTGGGAAGACAAAAATTGCAAAAAAGATCTGAAATTCGCAAAACTTTTCGGTGCTTTGCGCCGAAGTGAGTAACTGTGTGTTGCATATATCTTTAAATCGGCAGAAATTGGATTTCAAAAGGAAAAATGTCAAATTTTTCGGCGCTTAGCGCCGTTTTAAGATGATAGTGATTTTCGCTCTTGGAGATGCAGAAATTTGCTAAAATACATTACCAAAAGTCGAGCAACTCTGTTTTTAACACACTAAAATCGCTACTGTACCACAGTATAGCACCCAAAAATTTGTGTGTACAAAATGTACGAAGATTTTTGGGAAGACAAAAACTGTAAAAAGGTGTAAAATTCCCAAAAATTTCGGGCGCTTCGCGCCGAAATGAAGTAATTGTTTGTCCTATATATCTTTAAAATAGCAGAATTTGCATTTAGAATGGAAAGATGTCAAATTATTCGGCGCTTCGCGCCGTTTTGAGACAATTTTTAATAATTTTTGGCGTCAGAAACACAGACATTAGATAGAATACGCTACCAAAGATCGAAAACCCTGTTTTACCACACTAAAATCGCTATTGTACTATGGTACACAAAAATTTGCATGTACTAAATGTACAAAGACTTTTGGGGACCATCTTTGTACATGTACAAACGGACCTTCTACAAAAAAAACACTGGGTGGTACCCCCACCGCTTCTGGAAAGCTTTGCTGTGCAGAGATTACATTGCGATTTAGTTTCGTTATCAGCTAGCGTAAAATAGTTTCAGATAAGACAAGACATGCTTTTTTGGCATTTTCGATTAATGAGAGGAAGACGCCAGATTCGCAGTTTTCAAGCTACAGCCAAATTAAGATCAATCCTGACCACTAAACCAAGCTCATGCAGCTTTGCTTATTTCATCATCTTACAGTAATTCTGCTTCTGAAACTAATGAGCACCGTACTTGCAAACAAAAATTTAAGTATTAAAAAATTAAGTGTTCATAATGTATATTCATGGATCTGGATCCGGATCGATTATTATCCGTTATTTTAATATTTAAAGATCCGAATCCGGATCCGTTATTTTAAATTTTATGGATCCGTATCAGGATCCGGATCCATTATTTTGAATTGTAAGGATCCGGATCCGGATCTGGATCCGATATTATTGAAAAGCCCGGATCCGTTGCATCCCTACTGGACTGCAGGGAATATAGCAC
This sequence comes from Mermis nigrescens, assembly GCA_036768485.1. NCBI lineage: Eukaryota > Metazoa > Nematoda > Enoplea > Mermithida > Mermithidae > Mermis > Mermis nigrescens. Next base: position 6,888 of record JAVLUZ010000764.1, on the reverse strand, counting down.
ACAACGTTAAACTATATGCAATCAAAAAGCAGTGACCTGGACTGCAGGTAATATAGTACACAATGTGATATTATATGCAGTCAAGTTGAATACATATTGATATGAGACGCTGGCGCTTCGTTCGCATTTTAACCTGTAGTAGATGGTTTTAGAAGGTACAGTACGCGCCTTGAATTTTGCATGCGCAGTCTCCATTAACTTTTGTTGCAGTCGGATTTTAGCGAGCGGACCTCAGTGGCTATTAGTGGGCCGCTGTTAAGCACTTGCAGCCGTTTGACGGACTGCTTTCGAACTACTGCGGCCGTTCGTGGACTGCAGTGGCCGTTGGATGCTGACTGCAGTTACTTTACTGTAAGTACGGAAACATGTATAGTATCGCTGCTAGCATATTGCGTTATTTGTCGCACAAACGGGAAAAAAATTTTCTCAATCTGCTTTGATTTTTCGCATGCGTGCGTTTCAAAAGTGTGTGCGTGCAGCAGGTCCAGTCCGAGAAAAAAAAGGTAAAAATAGATTGGAATTTTCGTGCATATCATTATAATTCTCGTTTCCTCCATTGGAATCTCATCTAAGAGATTATGGGCATAAAAATTAAAGAGAATAGTATTTCCTGTGTGCGATCGATTGCATATTGCTCTGCAGCAAAAGAGCATTTTAAAATTAATTTCAGGCTGAGAGCGTTCCGCGTTTTAAAACAAATTCATGGCCAATAAAGAGTAAAAGATTTAAAAATCATAAGCACGAAATTTCTTTTGCCATTAGTTATATGATTTTAGAAAGCGCATCTTTTCGACTAAATCAAAATTAGCAATAAAATCAAAGCAAATTGCTCTTATCTTTTGGAGGAAAAGGTTTTTCAAAAGGGTATTTTCCTTCTTCTAAAAAACCATATTTTTCACTCTTATATTGCAAAATTGGGAAGAGAGAATGAATAGTGACTGTAAGGTCTAAGCTAAATATAAAATTTAACAAAATAGTGAAATACAGATGACAAATAGTTTTGCAAATTAATTGTACATCATAAAATTTTTGTTAAAATAAACTAAACAATAAATATCGTAATGCCTTTAAAATAGAAAATTGATAAAAAGCTCCTGATTATCCGCTTTCCAAGATATTTTGTATTTTCGCTTTTTTCATTTATTCAGATACAATATGTACATCAATAATATATTCAGTTCAGAAGCGAAATACATCATATAATGTCTGTCTCCTCAGGCAAGCATATAGTTAAAAAAATATTGCCCGTTCTATTATTTCGCGCAAATTTTATTCTGACCACCCAACTTCCTTCGCAATTTTTCTTGTTCAATTAAAGTACTTTATATGCGTATCTACCATTTTGTATTTATTCTATTCAGCGAACATGCACCTGCAAAGCTTGAAAATACGACAACAAATTTTTACCTCCTGATATTTTAATACACAAGCTCAAAAAGATTTTGCTCGCGTTCCCTGCTATCTGTTTGACTGAGGACGCATAAATTTTGCTGATCAGATAGCGAATTGACTGGCGTTTGCAACAGGCTGTGCCTAAAACTTGAATCTCCTGCGCAAAAAGTGTAGTAACCGAGCGTTGAATTTCGACTTAACTTAAGTGGGAATAAATCGAAATATTGCAACCAAAATAACTCAGCGCACTATGCATGATGTACAATTAATTTGCAAAACTATTTGTCATCTGTATTTCACTATTTTTTAAATTTTATATTTAGCTTAGACCAGGGACGTAACCAGGATTTTATTTTGGGGGGAGGGCCAAAATTTTTGAAGTTCTATATCTTGGGAACCATTAGGAGATACGCGAAAATAATGGCATTTTTGAGCGTTTGTCGACAAGATCTATTCCATGGTGAAGTAAAAAATTTAAAAAATTCAAAAATTTTCGCGCTTGATTTCAAATTTGGATATCAAAAATCTATCTTTTAACCTATCGGTATGACTAATTTCTCAATATCAAATCAAAGCTTGACTCCAAAACATTTCGAAATTCTTTTCTTTGCATTTAATTTTGCAGTTTTGTAAAGAAAACTAATTCAGAAAATGATAAATCGGCGCGAAGCGCCGAAAGTTTTTGACAAATTCGCTATTTTTAAGTAAAATCTGAGCGTCTAAGGTAAGAAAAAAGATAGAGCATAAGAAATCCGGTGCGAAGCCGCCGAAAATTTTTTTGACAAATTCGCTATTTTCAGGTAAAATCTGGGCGTCTAAGGTAAGAAAAAAGATAGAGCAAAAGAAATCCGGCGCGAAGCACCGAAAATTTTTGACAAATTTGCTAGTTCTTAAGTAAAATCTGGGCGTCTAAGCTAAGGAAAAAGATAGAGCATAAGAAATCCGGCGCGAGGCGCCGAAAATTTTTTGACAAATTCGCTATTTTTAAGTGAAATCTGGGCTTATAAGGTAAGAAAAAAGATAGAACATAAGAAATCCGGTGCGAAGCGCCGGAAAATTTTGAGTTTAGAAGCTAAAAAGTGTGCTGAAAACGCAAACGCATTATGGCTGTCCACAATTCGTTTCCACTTCACCTAAAGAAAAAAGCAAAGGGTCCCCCCTTTGCTTTTAAAAAATTATTTTCCATTTTGGGGAGCCCCCCGCCCCCCTCCTCTGGTTACGCCCCTGGCTTAGACCTTACAGTCACTATTCATTCTCTCTTCCCAATTTTGCAATATAAGAGTGAAAAATATGGTTTGTATAAGACGGAAAATACCCTCTTGAAAAAACTTTTCCTCCAAAAAATGAGAGCATTTGCTTTGATTTTATTGCTAATTTTGATTTAGTCGAAAAGATGCGCTTTTTAAAATCATATAACTAATGGCAAAAGAAATTTCGGGCTCATGATTTTTAAATCTTTTACTATTTATTGGCCATGAATGTGTTTTAAAACGCGGAACGCTCTCAGCCTGAAATTAATTTTAAAATGCTCTTTTGCTGCAGAGCAATATGCAATCGATCGCACACAGGAAATACTATTCTCTTTAATTTTTATGCCCATAATCTCTTAGATGAGATTCCAATGGAGGAAACGAGAATTATAATGATATGCACGAAAATTCCAATCTATTTTTACCTTTTTTTCTCGGACTGGACCTGCTGCACGCACACACTTTTGAAACGCACGCATGCGGTGCGACAAATAACGCAATATGCTAGCAGCGATAGCTATACATGTTTCCGTACTTACAGTAAAGTAACTGCAGTCAGCATCCAACGGCCACTGCAGTCCACGAACGGCCGCAGTAGTTCGAAAGCAGTCCGTCAAACGGCTGCAAGTGCTTAACAGCGGCCCACTAATGGCCACTGAGGTCCGCTCGCTAAAATCCGACTGCAACAAAAGTTAATGGAGACTGCGCATGCAAAATTCCAGGCGCGCACTGTACTTATGTTTGAGATGGTCTGGCAGATCTGCTTCCTCGCTAGGGAATGTTTTTTGCGCTGCATGGGTAGCAACTTCAATAGCTGCCCAGTCACCCAATAGCGCATTTTGATCGGCCAGCGTAAGCTCTGGTCCAGCTTGATAAATATTAAGTAGCTGTTGCTGCTCTTGTCCTCATTCTGGGGAATTGTTTTACTGTAGTAGCCCAGTAATTGACACAATGGTTGTTTAGTCAGCTATAAAATTACATTTAAACGCAAGAAAAGGGCATAAAAATGGCTAAAAAAATAAAGTAAGTAGACAGCGTAGGCATGTACCTTACTTTCCTCTGGCACGAACATATTTGCGAAGGATTTTATTTCCCCTACAATAGCACAATTCCACTGAATGAGGGACAAGAACAGCAACAACTAAATATCTATCATGCAGGACCAGAGCTTATGTTGGCCCATCGAAAATGAGCTAATGAGTGATTGGGCAGCTAGTGAAGCTGCTACCCATGCAACGCAAAAAACATTCCCTAGTGAGAAAGCAAATCTGCCAGACCATCTCAAATAAAAGTGCCTTCTAAAACGATCTACTACGGGTTAAAATGCGAGCGAAGCGCCACCCATATCAATAAACATTCAACTTGACTGCATATAATGTCACATTTGGTGCTATATTACCCGCAGTCTACGCCGCTGGTTTTTGACTGCATATAATTTTGTACTTATGCAGTTTAGTGCCCATCGAATTTTCTCTATCTTTTCTAACATTAGGGTATATACAGGGTGAATTTTTTCCATCTTTTTTTAGCACCAGGGTTCTCACACGAGTTTTCATGAGACAGAAAATAACTTTCATGTGACAGGTTTTGACCCTCCGACCTATCGCTCTACAGCGCAACACGTTACCAATCGGCTAAGCCACCTTCTCGTAAGAAATAAAACCGAAGTAATGAGAGAATGGTACTTAGCATCTATACATCGACCTTAGCATCTATACATAGACCTAAGCATGTATACATCGACCTAAGCATCTAAACATTGACCTAAGCGGGAGCGACCTCGACCTAAGCAGCTTAAAACACCTTTTCAGATATACTAAGCCTAAGCCTAAGTATATTAGAAGCAAAAAGTTACATTTTCCTATCAAGTAAATTATTGCAAAAGTTGATTATGAATCTGAAAAAAATGAAGAAAAAAATAAAAAAATAAAAAATTAAAAATTTTTAAAAAACCTGATGAAAATCAAAGGATTATATCATATGATAGATATATCATAATGCTGTAATGCTATATATACCTCAATGTTAAAAAAGATAGAAAAAATTCGGTGGGCACTAAACTGCATTAGTGCCTATAATTTTACGTTGTGTGCTAGTCAAACTTTCAGGATTAACAGAACAAGTATAATAATAAACCAATCCGGGAGCGCGAGGCGCCGGAGAATTTTGAGATTTTGCTCTCTAAAACGCATTTCTGCATTATAAACATTGACCAAATCAATTCAGTAGATGAGGATTTTCAATCATAGTGAAGTTCTAGAGCAAGTTGTTGTGTTGCTCGAGAAAAGTACTGCAATCAGCGTAGACGCATTTTTGCATTACTAACATTGTCTACAATGTGAAAGAAGCCCAAATTTTTTTCCACATCTCAAAATGTTGGTCCACAAAAAAACCTATGTGGAAAAAACCGTGGTCCGTGGTCATATGTATACCTCGGTTTTTTCCTCATGCTATATTTTTGAATTACAGTAATTCTTATACGCGTTTTGTTATGCAAAAATGATATAGCTTGCTTGAGTTTAAAATCTATCAAAACTGTTTAACGTGGCTAAAATCCGTCACGAAAACCGTCAAAAACCCCTTCCCATCAAAAAGCTGACAGCGCACCCTAATAATCGTCAATCTATAGTCCGTTTCACACAACTTCGATCATAAATTTTACAACTATCTCCGACAATAAGCTGACAGATTGCGATTATGGCATTGATCTGATATATAATTATCGTAACCCTCGCCTTAAGCCCGGTTCAGAAGTAAAAATCAGCGGCATCGCCGACACTTTTTCCCGATTCAGAAGTGTCCCGATTTTCCCGATTTGTAGTCGGCGATATCGCCGACTTTCCTGATTTTTGTCGGCGATATCGCCGATTCTTACGACTTTCCCGATTTTTAGTCGGCGATATCGCCGACTCTTGCGACCTTTCGATTTTTAGTCGTCGATATCGCCGACTTTCCCGATTTTTGTCGACGATACCGCCCACTTTCCCGATTTTTGTCGGCGATGTCGCCGACTAAAATCGTAAGAATAGGAACCCATCCTATTTTTCTACGATATCGCCGATTTTTGGTGCATTGAAGTATGCGCTAGGTATGCTGTTGTCTACTTAAGCACGTAGCTGTTCATGTAGATCATCATAAAGTACATACATATATAGGTACCACCAATCTATAGTCTGTTTCACAAAAGTTCGGTCATAAATTTTAAAACTATCTTCGATAATAATCTGACAGATTGCGATTAAAACACTAATCGTATATATAATTATCGTAACCCTCGGCTTACTGTCGATTAAAAATTCGTAGAATTTATGCACGAAGTTATGTGAAACAGACTATAGGTGCCTGCCTGACTACATAACAAATCCTACTGATTAACACATATGTACGTACTTTTAGCTGCGAGGACGGAAAACCTATACCTACTGCTTACTATCTTACGTCATGAATTTTAATTAGCTGAGATACTCAACTGACTTTTCTGCACACATCTTGACACTTTGTGCTATTACATCTTTGTATGTACGTAGTAAGTACGTACCTACAAGTCCAATGGGGCCAAAATGCCAAAAATCGCATTAAACATTGAATTCCGGGGTCAATTGATTCTTAGGGGACTTTCAGATTCTGGGGGCCCAGAGCATACGTGGGCAGTACGAAAATATTGAGGAGTCTAAAAATTTTAAAAGGTCAAAAAATGGTCTTAAGAATGGTGGTAGGGCGAAAAAGCACCATTTTTCGATATTTCTCATCGAGCGCTATCCATTGGCATCAAAAAATCGCGAAAAATGCTTAAAAAATTCGAAAATCGATTTCTGGGAGGTATTCTGGTTTTCATGTTGTGTATTTTTCCTTCTGGGGGGTGCATACACCCAAACCCCCACGCCCACTTGTGGCTCAGAGCCTCCAGACCATAGATGCACAGCAGGGTCAATCTGGGAGTCAGCCGGTACCATAAGGTCGAAATTTTTCGGTTTTTAAGTGCCAAAAACGACTGGAAAAGTGCTAGAAAAGTCAAATTAGCGCCAATTCTACCACAATTCATGATAAAGAACGAAATTCAGACACTTGTGAAAAAATTGCGGATCTAGTATACAATTTACACCAGCGTTTTTTAGCCGATCCATATAAGCTACAGTAATCAAACTTTGCAAGGGAGATAGCTATAAGCCTATTGTACTAATCTGTCAAAATTGATTAACTTACGGTGTAAACTTACTGCTTTACACTCACAGTTTACAAGGTACTA